>CAMOHE010026291.1:0-74188 GCA_946598075.1 Artocarpus hirsutus | reverse complement strand
ACATTTTGAATCTCAACGAGTTCGTTGACATAAATGCCGTGGTTCAAGAGAAGTTTGTGAAATTTACGCTAAAATAAGTTAATTGCTCACAAGGTCCTCGAATTATTTAACTGTATTTGACATTGTCTCTAATCTTTCTTTTCTTTTCTTTTTTTTTTTTTAAAAAAAAAAAGATTAGAACGTTGAAACTTCAAACTTGACCGGTTCTTGGTGGTCTACTTTACTTCGAAAGTACTAAAACACCCCTAGACAAATCAAATCGTTTTGCGGACATGTAGACATATAAAAAATCCTCCCCCTTTGACCAGACAAAAATCCTTCCCAATAACGAACCAAAGCCACCGCAACCATTGCTGGATCAGCCTCTTCCTCCGTCGCACAAGCCGAGCCCAGTCACCGCAGACAGGGATTGTTGAATACTTCGCGAGACAGGAATTGCAATTGAGAAGCATCTTCGCCTTTACCCACTCGCCGTCTCTCGCCGCCGACACCATCCCAGGCCCGAACAAATTCCCCATTCTCGCTCCGCCCCTTCTCTCTCTCCATTCTTATCCCACTAGCAGACCAGAGCGGAGCAGAACAGAGCAGAGAGACCATTTGTGCTGTCACAAAATAAAGCTCGTCCCTCCCGTGCCGATTTCAAGCCACCTGTAAGCCAAACCCCTCCATCATTTGTTTTCTGTTTGTATTGTCATTGGGAGTGAATTTCGAAAAAGCCATGTCTTGTCTTTTAGGAGGAGATGTGAACGTTTCTGTTAAATATAATTGTTCATTTCCCTTTGCTTATATTCTATGATAGGATGGGATTTCATTCATAGGTTTTATTAATCTTAAAATGGGTTTCTAATTGCTTTGCTTTGTAATGTATGTCTTAGCTCTTTGTTTAATTAATTATGCCTACGGTAGAGTTTCCCAACTACATTTGGATTATTATGTGCTTGTCGTAAGATTTTGACAAATGGGTTGCATAGTCTTTGTGAATATAAGACTGAGACTTTGAGAGGAGTGGGATCAAACAATGGAGATAATAAACAAGCCTGTTTCTATTTGAAGTAGATTATTAAAGTTGTGTGTTTTGAAGTCTAAATTTATGAAATAGAAATTAGTTCATGGAATTTGTTTTATTGTGGAATTTGTTGACAATTGATTGATGTTTTTGAAATTTGTTTGATTGTTGAAAATTTCTATTGTGATTTTTGGTTGATATTGGTGAAAATTGCCATTTTGAATATTTTGTGTGTTTAGCTATTTGCATTATTTGTTAGTTGTTTTACTATTTCTTGAAGATTGATATTAGTTTGATAGTGTTTTGATTAATTTCATTTGATGCTTATGCCTCGGTCCTCCATGAGGCTTATGCATTGTCTCAATTGGACAAAGCGCCTCAACGACTATGGTCAGGATCAAAGTTGTAATACTACAATTAATGGTGTCCCGTTCACTAAACCAAATGTTCCCAAAATTGACTTCATTCCCTTTGCAAGCTTTGCCCTTTCATGGAGTTTGTCTTATTTTGATATCTAAACTTTGCTTGTTAATGCCTATGTTATGAAAGGGCATAGCTGTCTTTTTTTCTTCTTAAATTATTGCAAACTTGCGAAATGGGATGGGTTTTGATACTTGCGTATTTGGACAGAAAAGATTGCCTGAAGTAACCTCGATACTCTGTTGAACCCAAGATGGATAATGATAATGATTTCACATTTTGTAAGGCAAGTTTGTTGTTCCCTTGATTCAACACCTTATACATTTATTATCTTCTCATTTTTTCCAGTTTATCAATGTAATCACTTTGATTCTTTCCAAATATTTTGATTTTCTTTGATTTTATATAACTTTTTCATCTTTTTATTTTTTTATCTGTGTTCATATACAGGTTGATTCACCTGTTGACCAAGATGTTTTCGAGACAAAGAAGCTTGCGGCTGATTTAGACAGGATCGGCTTACATGGTGAAATATCAAGCGGCGGTGTTAGCAATCACAATGGCGGTTTTCTGTGGAAAGGCAATTTGCCAAATAATTCTGTGTCCAAAAAGCAGGACACAGTAGGTTCCTTATCTCTTAATGTTATTGATACATCTTCTTCCAAGCAGTTGAGTAATAAACCTTTAAAACAGCCAGCAACAGGAGATGGTGGTAAGTTAAAGAAGCCCATGCCTCGTGCCAAGGTTCCTTTTGAGAAGGGTTATAGCCAAATGGACTGGCTTAAGCTTATGCAAACACATCCTGATCTTGCAGGTACGTTCAGAACAACTTTATGATGAAATTGCATTAACAATCTTTTAATGTATTTGCTTCTTTGTTCCCTCTGGCTTTAGCTCTCTTGATCATTAGGTCTGAGATCACATTACCAGCTATGTTTTACAGTCATTGTTATATGGCAAACTACTAAATCTGCCACACTGATTTCAAATATTTTAGTGTATACTTCAATTTCATATTCTTGTGTCTCCATTTCTTAGTTTACTACCACAATACATTGTGGCAACCGGTCAACAATGCTGGGGAAATAGAGATGCTACCAATTGAATAAAATTCATTTAGTGGTAATTTCCCAAAGGGCATCGATCCATTATCTTATAAGAACTTCCAATTATTAAAAAAGATTGGAGGAGTTTGATCTATGTAGACCAAATCAAGCAAGAAAAGAACCCGAGTGCCTTTCAACCTAGTTGTTCTACAATCTTGACCTGCGACACAATTTGTTTGGGGGAGAATTTGGTGTATTGTAAAATGTTGATAATAGGTTGGGGGTCATTCTTGCTAGAACCCTTAGCAATTTTGTTGTTAATGGCGGCTCAGGTTTAAAGGGACAGTCAAATAGACGGCTTATTTCTATGAATGAAGTCAAACAGCACCGACAAGAAGGTTCGATGTGGACAGTCCTAAAAGGTCGGGTATATAATTTATCTCCATACATGAGATTCCACCCTGGAGGTATGCATGCATATTTATTCTGGTAAAATTTATTATTTATTGGAAACCTAGGATGTTTATGGTTCAATTTACAAGGTGTTAGAAAGTATGTGCCTTTTCTTCAGGTGTTGATATGTTGATGAAGGCTGTGGGAAAAGATTGTACAGCTCTATTCAGTATCCTTTGCTATTGACATAATATTCTAGTCTTTAGATTCCAATATTATTGGTCACATTTTTGTTACTTTTGTCAAGGTATTACCGTGAAACATTGTGATCCTAAATGTTATCAGATAAATATCACGCTTGGGTAAATGCAGAATTCTTGATAGAAAAGTGTCTTGTCGGTGTCTTAGACGACAGTGAAGGTCAACAACATTCCGATGACAAGAAGCGTTAGGCTCGCTAATTGTGAAAAGCAAAAGTGGTTCAGAATTATAAAAGCCAATTGGTTTTTTACTGATTGGTGATGCCATAGTACATGCTTGATACTTTGAACAGTTTTATTGGCTGTTCTTATTAGTATGAATTAGTCTATCTTACATTATTTTGCAGATTGGAAGGTATAAATGCTCGAATTTACATTCGGAGTAGCGGGCAACGTAATAAGATTTTTTTACTTATTGTCAGATTTTACTTGCATATATCAGTAAACCAAAGCTTGTAAAACTGTGTGATGGTTGATATTGCATTAGATGTAAAGGGGCTGTTTCCCTCTGAAAAGATGGAAAGGGGTTTGATGTCCTGGGCGTTGACCGTTTATTATTTATTTTAAATTTTTAATCAATTGAGAAAAAAAAAAAAGGGAAAGAGCAAATGAAAGAATAAAAACAAATAGAGAATTGGAAGTTGGAAGGTATATGAGGCGCCTAACAAAGAATCATATCTAATTGATGAAGTGGAGGATCTTCCCAGATCAATAACTGGAAATTAAAAGGTCCTGCTTGTACTAGATGACTTGAGGTGTGCGGAAGATGAATAAAGGCGGTAGAAGAGTAGTACACCGCAATCAATCTGGTTTTAGCCTCGCAAAATGGTTTTCGGCTTTTTACATCTATGCCACAAAAAATAAATATTTGATTGATTTATGCCATCAAATGAACTTTTTTTAAGCTTTTTTTTTAATTAAAAAGAGGGCCGAACTTTTTTAAAAATTAAGAAAAATGTTGTTTTAAATGGTACATCAATTATATAATCCTGCTAATATTACACCAATGATATATTGTCTACTAAAAAACCCAATGATATATTAATGTATATGAATGCTTTAAAGTTGATAAGATGAAATGGTTGAATAGTTGAAAAATGAGATTATTTAAGATTATGGATTAAATTTATGTTAGTAGATCTATAATAAAAAAAAATGTTTGTGATTGTTTCAGAAGAAATGAACCAAAGATACGGTAGAGCTAGAATAGTTAGTTATTGTATGAGGTCTACCAAATATTTCGATGGGGCTTTGATATTTATATGGGCAACTTACAAGAATACCTCTAATTGCACCAGTTTATTAAAAATTTCATATAACAAACCACTTATCAAAACCACCCCTTTATTAGAAATTGAGATTTATTAAAAGAGCAAGTTATTCTTCCTCCCACTCACTAATACAAGATGCCGAGATGAAACCTGTCGGAACACACAAGAACCCATCAGGTTCCGTTGTGAAACCTACCGGAACCCGCCTTCTGTCGCTGAAGCGGGGTGTTAGATTGTATTGTAACCTGTCAGGTTTTAACTTAGAACCTACCAAATTTCAATATATTTTTTTAAAACAAAGAAGCGCCAACCACCCTTGGTTACTAACATGGGTGCTGGGTTGTAACTTGCCAGATTTCAACTTGAAACTTACTAGATTTTAACATATTTTATTGAAACAAAAAAGCATCAACCGTCTCCTGTCGCTGGTATGGGTGCTGGGTTGTAACCTGTCAAGTTTTAACTTAGAACCTACCAGATTACAACATATGTTTTTGATGTATGGTTCTGTCTCAAAACCCGTCAGATTCCAATAGGGAATCCCCTGTCCAAAAAATTGCCGAAACCGCCATTCCATCGGCTGGTTCCGAAACAGAATCCGCCAAATTATCTCATTCTTTTCAACAAAAACTATAATGTGATGTAGTATTATTCCTAATTTTTAAATAAAACTGGAAAAAAAAAATCTACAACAATAACAATAATTCTTAAATCAACCTGTACATTCTTAACACAAAAATAGTTCACCAAGTTACTGTTAAAGTGAAACATGATTCCAGAACTGCCTAATTTAGATATAATCAGTGAAATACAAAAGGTTCCGAAGCGAAGAGTTCCTCCCACTGACCTTGTTTCTTCATGACCATAATCTCTTAAACCAAATCCACCACTTGGTAAACCAAAGCTGGACCAACATATCATAACTTGACATAGTCATTGCGGTTGAACGTAGTGCAGCTCCTGAATATTGTGGCAAAATACAAGTGTAAAGAAACTGGTTTTTGACAGGCACATGTAATCGTTAGATAGACAACTAGTATTAGTATTAGTACTAGTACTAGTAAAACATTCACAAAAATACCTGAAGGAGATAATAATACAGGCTTAGTAAAAGTCTTTGAGTCTGAGCGCACATGGTTGGCTGTGCATCACGATTTTTACATCATATATCCCCTCATCAAAAGACCTTACTGACTAACTTTTGTGCTAAAACAAATGAAATTGCTACTTTTGTGCGTAGTGACTAACTTCCGCCGATAAAGGAACATCATATAGACACTTCAATCCCAGTCAACAGAGAATTAATATGGAACTTACAGAGAGCAAAGAAAAAAGAGCCTATGCAATTAGTGCAAAAAAAAAAGGGAACAAAACAAGGTACCTTAAAATGAAAAACACTAGAGAGAAGGAAAACATAAAGCAAGCAAGAGCAAGTATTTCACAAGAACAGGAACACGACAAATAATTTGATGCAACATGCCACTTCCTGCTGACAATAATCTTCCGATGACCAGGGAACTTGAAAGAGCCTCCTGAGCATGATGGCTATTGCTGTCCTTAAGATAGATGTATCTAACTTGCTTTCCTTCCTGACTCGAAATCCCTTTTCGTCTTCTTCTCCAACTCCGCTTTTGTAATAAGATAATTTCGCTTTGTCACTTTAAATTCTTCCTATTCTCTTGCGAGAAATGCAGAAACTAACACTAATTCAGCCTAATGCACCAACCTTAGGTCAAGAGTAGCAATTCGTGAGTCATTGGTAATCTACTTTAATTCTCTATCAACCGATAATGCGGAACCAATAATAGGGTAAAAGCTAAATTTTTCAAAGTTCAGATACAAGCAAAGTACTCTTCCTACTATTATATTAATATATAAATGTTTTCAAAACAAAGAGTTGGGATCTTTTTTCTTGATATAAAACACTCACGTCGATTAAAAAAAATTGATTTGAACCCTTTAGTTGATTGGAAAAAATCAACTCTAAGGATTAATTGAAAAAAAAAAAATCTTTATTAGTTCTACCTTCAATTTTTTATGAAGAAAATGAATCTTTTTATTGAAGAATAAAAAAAAAAAAATGAGTCCGAACCTCGTTCGGGAATGATTTGAAAGATCCAAAACTAAAAGTAGTCATATTTGCTAGCGACAACATAATAAGGCAGTCAATCAATATAAATTGATCCGGTAAACTATTGAGTTAATTAATTAATCATTTAATAATATTGATTAATCATTGATAAGCTACCTAATTAATCAGTGATAAACTGTATTAGTGATATATTATTGTTAACCAATGATATATATTATTGGTTATTTTCATAATATTTGAAAATTTTGGCCAGCTATCAAAAAAGGCCGTTTGCTTAATTTTCTCAAAAATAATTGCATAGAATGCCACCTCATATTTCACACCATATTTGATAGTATCAAATATACTCTTTATAATGACCCTAGTTACGTGACCGTTATTTTAACTACTTAAAGCATATACTTATTGAGATTATTTAAATTTGTGGAACATTTTTTTTTAAATATTACTAAGTTAACTAACCTTATTAATTAATTTTAATTTAATTGTACTTACTTTTGTTGCAATAGAAATTGTAACTTGATGATTACTTTTGTTATAACCTCGGTCTTCAAAACATGATTAATAAAAACTAATTGTGGAATAAAATACATGTGGTATCTATTCCCCATCTCTACTATTCATCCGTCCTTATGCCACTATCCATTAGATGTTACTAGCTACTTACAGTATAAGCATACTTAGAAGAGCTTTCGCTCACGAAGTAGGAACAATATTTTGCAAAAAATTTAAGAAGACCTATAGTAAAATATGCATGTGTTGGTTATGCTCATTTATAAACTTATCTTATTAACTGATGGGGCCGAGTGTTCGTACTGGTTGCGAGCAATCATTGTGAAGTTAGGATTTGTAAGATCCTTAATGACAACATGATCTAAATTACTATACTAAAAATGAGCCTCTCCGTAAGTCAATAGATTAGTATGCCACTCAACTTAACTTATTTTCATATGTTTCACTGAACTTGTTGGTAAATATGCAGCATGGCATAACATTGCATACTATGATTTTCATAAAAACATGAAAAACATTTTCTATTGAAAACTATTCATATTGTAGGCAAGATTCACATTTACCTGTTTTCCAGCAATAAGATTTGCTAACTCACTAAAGTTTCCTATCCGCTACTGTTAAATTTTGTAGAAAATCACCTATTGAATATGTAAGGTTAGCTTATCTTATATCATCTAAATTAGCATAATCATAAAAGAAATTTAATCCTTTCTTAGAAGATATTTCTCTTTATTAAAGGATTGTAAAATTATCATATTTATTACAAGAATTAATTGATCTAATCCTCACAATTTAGTTCCTCTTAATTGCCTTTAATTAATCCTGATAGAATTGGTAATTATTTAACCAGTTTAATAATTAATTATTATCTTACCCATTAACTGTCCTAAATAAATCTTTTTTTACTCTTGTTGGGCTCATAATTGTGTCTATGTTTAGGTACTTAATCATTTTCATAAATCCAACATGACCCCTTAAGTCAAGAGGCATTCCATGGTGTTCTAAACACTATGTTGTCGGAACTTAGATTGGAGCAGTGGCTTTTGAACTAGTACAGGTGTTAGGCCCATATTTAGTGTCGTAATGTTACGGGCCTAACTTCCCGGCGTCTACGACCAACGTTTTAAATTATGTGTGAGAAATTGTTGAAATTTGTCTAGAAATTTCATATTTTGTATATGTAAAAATTTCGTATCAAAAATCATATTTTAAAATAGAGTCTGCATTGATAAAATTGTAAATTGTAAGTCGTATAGTTTTTCAAGTGCTACAATTCCTCTATTAGTCGTAAATTACAATTTTGCTACTAAACAAGTGCTTTATTTGAAAACTAGTACCCAAAGGTTCTTTTTGGTTAGTTTCAGTTTGAAAACTATAGGCTTAGATTTTTTTAGTGTTTTTATTTAGATAAGCTATTTTAAGATTGAAATTATAAAAATAAATAAGACTAAATTAAACACAAATAGATTAAACAAAACCTTAAATATGGAGAATTCAATATTTTATGAACACTAGACCATACAAGTTCACCAAGACAAATCAACTTTGAATCCAGTTACAAACTATCATCGTTTATTATTCATGTGTTAAAATGAGAGAGCCTCAATTATTTAATATTCCTTCTGCAGATAATATTAAAAATATTTCTAGCATGTAAACCCACCATAGCTCGATGTAGATTTCATCACCCTAAAGGCTCATTACTTTCTATGGCTCTCTTAATCGTTCACACAAGTCATGTTACTATCACTTGATGTCTCATGCACCTTATGATTTATTTTTACTAGAACCTATTCCTAAATATCTCATTCTTGGGTTTAACGTAGGCCTTTAAAACAATTCAAATATTGGCTAGATATTCAAACACATTAAGAAAAGAATAGTAAAATTGACAACGATCATGAAAAATAAGCTCTTAGAGAAAATTAATTTTTTGAAAGAAAATAAATTGAAATTTAAACATTCATTGTCTTGGCTACACTTATATCCCTAGCAAAAAAAAAAAAAAAATCATAATGGAAAAATAAAAGCCATCATAAACACACTATTCATATTCAATTACAAAACTAAATTAAAAAGAATAAGATAAAAAGAAAAAAGGAGAAGTCTTGAACATAGCTGCTCTTGAGCCGCCTCCAATCTCTTTCAAAATATGCCAAAAGCTCTTTAAAACAGCCCTAAGAGACCTATTTATAGATTTTCAAAACTAGACACCTTAGAAAAAATTCACAACTTTTTAATTTTGGGAAACCACAAACCAGCGCCATGGCCTCAACTTTTTGGTACCGTGGTGCCCAATTCGGAAATTTCTTATAACAGCACCTAGCACCACGGCGCTGTGCTCCCTAGTCCATGTATAGGGTTTTTGGTCAGCTGTAGTGCCGTGGCTCCAACTTCTCTAGTGCCACGGCCTTGGCTCCTTTAGTCTAAAATAGCCTCCTTTAAGCTCTTTTCTTCTCGAATCCTACAAAAATAGATTAACATAATTTACTGACAAAAAATACTTGACAACTAAACTAAAAACCTAATAAAAATTAACTAAAATTCAAACAACTAAAACTAAAATAAAATGAAACCTAAATAAAGTAAAAATTTATTTCTTTTTTTTTTCTTGCGTAAACTAACATGTATCTTTTTTCCTTATAATTTTATTTTTACTTGTTATTTATTCCGATTTAGTGTTGATATATTTCTTTTATCTACCTTATAAGCTCCTAATAAAAGGTTGTTATTCAGGTAATTCCCACTAAATTTACTTGTCTAAGTATATATTATGCACATGTTCCCTGGATACATGTACGATTAAAGAAAGAATAGCATAATATAAATATGTATGACTACACATTACACGTAAAAAATAATATATATATATACATATATATACATATATATATATATCATTCACCTTTGTGTGTGTAATCCTTAAAGTAATTCATAGACCGGTGTCAGTTCTTTGCATTGACTAGTACCTATATCATGCATGTACATAATTTCGATTCATCTCTAGTTCACTCCACTCATGCGTGCCATGCTGGCATCCTTACATTTACATACACTCTATCGCTCTTAGGGTCCTACATGATAAGACTAAAAAGAAAATGTTTCCATGCCTAATTTGCCACGACATTTAGCGTTTACATCATCCATGGCTGATCAGGACTTAAGGAATTGCCTCAATAATTGAAAAAAAGAAATGTCAAGTCCTTCCACTTAATTGCCTCGGCTCTTTTGATTTCCCGACTTTAAGTTCGTAGCAACAAATCTTGCAATTTCGTCACCAGATAAAGCTTCATTTTAGTGTCAAATGACATCATTCAAGTGCCCTAGAAAGTAGGCGTCGGCCACTTTGGTCAAAAATAAATACATGGGTGGCTACTTACCTTTATCACTTTGTTTGAATGAAGAACATTAGGTTGCTAATTCTCTTTTGGTAGAAAGAAAACCATGTGATTTAGCCTATAAATAAGAGCTTTGATTCTTCATTTAGGACCTCCGGTCATTGAAAGAAAAACATAAGCTTTACATAGAAAGCTTGAGAAAAAATTAAGAGCAATTTTCTTGGGTGCCATTGGGTTATGGGTTTGTGAGTTATGAAGTTTTGAGTGTTGTAAATACTTGTATATTTTCTTCCTTAGTAAAAGATCTGCAGCAGCCTGTAGACATAGCCTAAATTGGGTAAATTATGCCAAATATTGTGTGCTTTTTTGCCACTATATTTTGCTACATTAATTTGGTTGATCGGGCAATTTATCTTGTAATTCTCAACAACTAGTATCAAAGCCTTGGTTCCTTGGTGTACGGTAATTCTGGTGGTGAACTTGGAAGTTTTTGCGAAGTTACTAATCATGTGAACAGTGAAATCCATATGTGCATAATAAATTACTATTCAAAGGTATGGGAGTACTATTTAAGAATATAATGGTACTGTTCAACAGTGCAGTTCGTAGAAAAACCTAGAATGATCCAAAGGAGCTAGATCTGAAGTACGAAGCAAATATGTAATAGGTTGTTTCAAACTATGTTGAGTTTAAGGTGGAGAAATATGATAAGTAGATTGATATTGACTTGTGGCAAGTTCAAGTTAATGGTAAGTCAATCTGGATTACACAAGGATTTGATGGTGTGGACAATCTAGGCACCTCAAAGAAATTGTCAGAAGGTAGAGCGGGCTTAGCAAATTGCTCTAGAGTTAGTAAATGAAGATACTAATATTCTCGCTAACAGTGAGTCTCTTTTCTCCATACGAAAATGTGATGATCTTTTTGACATGTTGCTGAAATCTCCAAGTTGTCATGAAAGAGGATGTGATATTGTTAGTGGGTCCACAAATTTGCACATGAGCATTGGTAGGCATTGATACAAGGTGTGTATTGGTTGATGTCAATGGTTGATGAGCTTCCGAGAAAACTAACATAGAAGTTGCATCATAATTTTTCAATAGGTTATTCGACATGAGCCAAGGTGAAATTCTTAGAATGGTTGATTTTAAGTATGTGTACTCTTTGTGGTAGAGTATGATAATTCTCTATGCTGAGAGTTATGACTGTTAGTTTAAATAGTGTTACTGCGGTTGAATGCATTTTTATTTATTTTTAATCAAGTTGGAAATTTTGGAAGATTAAAGAATAAATAGTAAAAAACGGTAGGCTACCAATATGATTGTCATGAGTTGTGTGCTACCAGTATGAACATCAAGAATGGTAGGCTACCAATATGAACGTCAAGAAGGTGTGCTATCGGTGGAAGGTCAAAGATGGTGAGCTATCAATGTGAATGCTAGAAAGAAAGGGTACGCATTGAAAACAATAAATATCCCATTGCTTTTAGTTGTTTAGCATCCCAAGGAGAAGAGAAAATCTCTTAAGCATGTAGAATATTATGGGGGCATTTGGCTTCTCAATATAAATACAGGTAATACCTTGATAAGGAATGTTTTGTTAGGATCATGTATCCAATCCCAAGAGAGAATTGAGTGAGCAATTTTTTAGGTGTAATTGGGTTTTGGGTGTGAAGAAAATTACTGAGAGCATAGTTGTAACAATTTTTCACACAGTGAATTTTTCTATGTTTGTCTCTAACAACAACAATGGTTTTTCTCCAGTTTAGGAGTTTTCTACATAAATTCTTGTGTTGTGTTTTTCAATTTCTCTATTGTTCTTTGCATTTTATAAAGGAAGATCCTAGGAGAAGATTTGATGATCTAAATTTCCCAACAATTGGTATCAAAACACACAACATTTAGCATAGTTCACCCAATTTAGGCCACGTCCATTGGCTGCTGCAGTTCTTTTTACTAAGGGAGAAAATATACAAGTGTTTACAACACTCAAAACCTCATAACTCACAAACCCATAATCCAATTACACCCAAAAAAAATTGCTTGCAATTTTCTTTCAAGCTTTTTAAATAAAGCTTATGTTTTTCTCTCAATGATGGGATGCACTAAATGAAGAATCAAAGGTCTTATTTGTAGGACATATCACACAGTTTTCCTGCTGCCAAAAGAGAATTAGTCAGCCTAATTTTCTTCATTCAAACAAAGTGGCAAATGTAAGTAACCACCTATTTGTTTCTTTTTGACCAAAACGGTTGGCGCTAGGGGTGAACAACGGACGGTTTTACGGTTTTTGGGCAGGTGCCAATTGGTTTTTTTAAATGGCGGGTTGGCGATTAATCAACCCATAGACTGCCCATGGAATGGCAGGCGATTTCGGTTTAGGTGCGGGCGGGTGGTCGGGTTGGGTCTTTACTAATGCACAATGTAATTTTTTGAGCTTTTTTTTATTAAAAAAAGTGAAAAAATTTTGTAGAAGATATAAGATGATAATGTATGAAGCATTCCCAACAACAACCAAGTTTGATGCCTAAAGACAATGACCATATTCCCTAAAGACAATGACAATTTATAAATGTAATTCAAAGGAATAAGATATGAAGAATCTCTAATCCCAGTTATATATCCACTCTCACAATTTACCAAAAAGGCAAATAAATTAAAAAATAAAAATAGAGAAGAAGAAGAAGAGGAAGTGATCTAAAAGAAAATTGTTGGTGAAAATAAAAAATAGTAATGAAGCAGGTACGTGATGAAGTCTAAAGGGCAACAAAAAACACAAGATCGAAGCAAAAGATAAGCTAAAAATAAAAAGTAAATGGTAATACTATTTTTTGGGAAATAACAATAGTAAACTGAAAGCAATTATAGTTAATGGAGAGCAAACTATAATGATGAGGAATAAAGTGCGCAGATGTTAGTTTTGAACACAAGTAGTACAGATCAAAGACTTGAACGAAAGATGACTTTGAAGTTTGATCACAAAAATTATAGTAATAATAATATATTGGGAAGGAAGTTTGAGTGTGAATAGAAGAAAGGGGGGAAATTTGAGGGTGAAAACCGTGAAATCAATTGTTTAGTTTAGGTAAAATAAAAGGGCTTAGGGAGGGGTTTAGATTAGGAATTTTTTTTTTTTTTTAAGAGTTAGGCGGGCGGGTTCGGTTTGAACCCGCCCCCTAAAATTTTAAATTGTACCCGCCCGCCAACATATGTGGGCGGGCGGGTTGAACCCGCCAATGGGGCGGTTATTGACATGGACCCCTTTTTCGAGGGCGGGTCGAGCTCAGGCGCAGGCGGCTGGGTTGCGGGGCGGTTTTTGTGCAGCCTTACTTTTGAGCTAGTTACTACCGTTCCTAGTGCCTCGCCGACTAATGGACTCCTTCCGACAAGCCACTTTGACGATGGCTCGCACATGGTCTACCCTCACTCCGTGCCTTCCTCACTGGTGACGTCGTCGTTGAAGCTGGCCAAGAGGAAATGCGGTCGGCCTAGGAAGAATGGCATGCTGAAGCAGGCCTTGGCCACCAAGAAGGCCACCACACTGTTGTTAAGCTGGCAGAGTTAGACTGAACGATGACTTTTTGGATCGCTGTTGCCAGTGGAAGTTGTTGCCGTCGCTGCTCTCTTGTAGAATCACCCATGGGAGTTGATGGTTTTATTGCAGAAGCAATAACCCATTCAACAATTAAAAAAAAAATCTTGGAGAATGAGATTGTACTATAGCATATGCTTTGAGATCTAAAGAAAACAAGTCCAAGATAAACTCTGAAAAATGGATTCAAAGGTCTCAAAACCAAATCAGAAAGATTTGAAAATTTAGAGCACCAAACGGGTATTAAAAGGACTTAATGGACTCTGAATCCCTTGAGTCCAAAAAGTATCTCAAACAAATAGGGCTGTAAAGTAGTGACAGTGTTTAGGTAGTATTTTTTTTTAATAAAATTGGTTAATAATATCTTTTGACATCATTAGTTTTCTTTTTAAAAGTATTTTTGGTATTTTTGGGGCAAAATTTAGCATTGACCAATAAAAGATATAAATTTATATGTTAAATATAATATGCTGGTATAAATTTGATGAGATCAAAAAAGGGTTATTTTTTGAATTAAACCTAAAACACAAGGTATAAAAAAGTAAATGATTCTTTTTAAAAAATAGCGTGATGATATGATGTGACATTCTCTGCTACCATTTTTTTTGTGTAGTATAAATCAATCTGAACCTTAATTTTATAGAGGCTCTTTATAGATATGCCAAAGCTATGAATATTTAAGTTTTGTTATTTTGTAAATATTAAAAATTAAAGGTAGTAACATTTTCAAAAATAATAAACTAATTAATTAAAAATAATAAAAAGAAAGTGTAAATAAATAGTGTGTAATTATGTAAATTAATCAATAAAAGTTGGATAAGTTTTATTTTGTAGGGGTGCTTCGACTCCTAGTACCTTAGGCCAATTGGTCTAGGAATTACTGATTCAAAACTCGCTAAATGGATTACAGAGAAAGATTAAATAAATCAGACATTGTATTATCCATAGTTGTAAAGTTTGTTTAATTTTTTTATGTATATATTTTTTTTAGTTTATGTTCCTAATTGTTCCAATAAATAAATTTAAAATGTTGCTGCTTGAGGAGTGATTTGAATCAAAATATCATAACAATTTGATTATTAGTTTTTGATGAAACATCACATTTATTCATTATCCTATTTTGCCCTAAGTCTGGCTTATTTACATTTTGTTAAATAGCATAAAAATTGTTCAAATAAAATTTTTGTTTTGTTTGTCTATTTAGTTAGGTGAGCCAAATTATAGTTAAATGGTTTACATTGTGTGAATATTGTATAAATCATTTCAAAATTTTATTGCTTTAATTGCTAGGGACTAGCAATAAGCTTGTAACGACCTTACTTCCATGGCCATTACTTAACTACATATTTTTAATACTTAAACACATTTTAACATAAGGTGCTTAGATTTGCAAAATTTTTTTAAACATAAACTTAATTTTTTTCAATATTGAATAAATTTTAAAGCTATAGAATTTCTTGAATCTTATTCTTTTAAAAACTAATATGACAATAATTCATTAAAACTTAATCTTTTAAAACTAGTGTGATGATTTTCCTAAAAATTATTTTTAATACTTTTCTTAATTTAAAATGATACTTTAAAAATATTTCAAAAACTAATCATTACTTACTATAATTTTTTATTAGAAAATTTACATGTATTTATTGTATTTTCCAATGCAACATATATATATATATATATATTTTCTTGTTGAAAGTCTTAAATTCTTTTTTTTTAAAATCTGAGATCGAAGGACTACAACCTCGGTCTTTAAAGCTTATTATGTAATGCTACTTAATTTTTCTCACATACAAAATTTTATAAAAGACAGCATAATGCGAAAAATGCATTTTTACGTGAGCGTTATCCATTCCCATCTCCAAATTCGTATGCCGCTCGTCACTGCACAATCCAGTGATGCTGACAGGTTCCTTACTTACAGCATGAACACACTTAAAGGGGTTTTTGCTTAGCAAGTAGGAAGTTCAACTCCAAAAACAATTTGAAGATCATTTAACAAAACTATGCATGATCATTTTATGCTTGCTTAATGACTCATTTTTTGCTTAATTATTTAAGCTTTATCTTATCTTATTGTTTGGGCTTAGGTGATTGTATCGGTTGCATGTAGTCTTTGGGAAGTCAGGGTTTGCGAGGTCCCTAACAACACCGAGATCATAAATTGAATTGCAATCATCGGGGAGTTAAGATTTGCAAGGTCCCAACATCACCACATCTTTTAAAGCTTAACCCTTACTATAGGTCTAGAGGTTAAGATGACACTCTTAATTTATCTTATTAAGTTTCACTTGTTTTATTACGTGTATACAGTATGGCATGTTACTATATAGCACTATATACCAATACTAAAAACATGCTTCACTGAAAGTGATTAAACAGTATATTTTAATGTAGCATACATCGCACATCATTCATGACCTAACAAGATGCTAACACATCATATTTTAAATAAGTAAATATGTCCTAACAGAATTATGGCAGGCGTATTATCGAACATGCATTTTATAATTTTAGAAATCATATGAAAACATTTTATTTAAAAATTATTTATACTATAAGCGAGATTCCTACTTACCTGTTTCAGTGTAGTAGGCTTCCCTATAAATTCTAAATTCCTTTTTTTCTAATGGAAATTAATATGTACAAAACACCCATTTAAAGTGTGTAAGAATACTTCATTTTACGCTATTTTGATTTTAGCATAAATGTTAACATTTAAGCACTATTCACATTAGTATTTTCCTTCAATCAAAGGATCATAAAATTCACTATTTCTATTACAAGGACTAATTATTTTATTAAATCCTTATAATATTTAAATTTTTCTTTAATTGCCACTAGTTCATATCAAAGTTGATAATTAATTAATTTAAAAACAATTAATTAATTATCTATTGTGACCTTAATCCACTAATTTAGACATTCCTTAAATTCATGATTTTTGAAATAAGTTCTAATTTACCTAATTCTTAATTCATTTAATAGGCTCATAATTGGATCTAAGCCTATTAAACTCAAAAATGATTCTATGACGTCATATACACTATATTAATGAACCATAACCCGAACAACCTTTCAAACTAAAACAGGCGTTGGACTTGTGCCTAGCATCATGGTACTAGGACTTTAGCGTATCGGGTTTTTATGATGGCTGTCTTCGTGTCAAATTGAAAACTATTAAAGTTTATCTTTAGAAAATCTCATCCGTAAAACTTAAAATTTCAAATAAAAATTTCCGTATAAAATATCACCCAAAATTAGTAACCCACTAAATATTGGACTAATATAATCTTTCTAAAGCACTATAATTTCTTGGTTTGTTGAAAAATAAGACTTTATAGTCATGCGATCTTTGTTTACAGAAATTGGTACTAGAAAGTACTTTTTTAGTTAGTTTTAGAAAGTTAAGGTGAAATTATATGTTAAAGTAGTTTTTTAAATAGTTTTTTCTCTATAAAAATTACTTGTTTTAACTATATGTCTTAACAATTTTCATGCTTGTTTTAAAAATCTTAGTTACCATTTTTTGGCATAATCGTTTCCGGGCTAAACTTTGCAAATTTTACCGATCAAAAAGTTTTGACAGTTTTTATAAATGTCAATTAAAGTCCATTTAAAAGCAGATTTTTACAAAACTTTCTAAACAAAAATTCTTCATTTTGCTGTAAACTAAAACTTTTGTGTTTTGTGAAAATTGTAACTCAGTCTCAAAGCGACTTGAAACTTAAAATCTATTTTTACTCAAAAATACAATTTTTGGAAAGTTTTGGAAAACTGTCCATAACTTTATTTTAAAGATAGATTTTGAAAAGAGTTTTTTCATGAAAGTTATTTGTCTCATCGAAATCTAAACTTTTATGTTAGACAAAACATGAATTTAGACCCAAAATGGCCCGAAAACTGCAAAACAATTCCAACATCTCTAGAAATTGTTTTGGCCGTTTTTCACAAACTATTTTAGATAGTTTTGGGACTGCTTTTAGGCAGTTTTTGTGGCTATTTTAAGCAGTTCATAACAACTACTTGGAAAATCTATTTAGAGTAAAAACTGTTTTTTTGCTTTATCATAGAGTTTCGTTCAAAACATCAAAAGTTTTGTGTTTGGAAAAGTTTCAAAAACTACTCCAAGGCTTCCGTTTATGCGTTCAAAGTTTGTAGAAATTTTTTTTACAAATCAAAACTTGCAAAAACATAATCCTAATATGTAACCGCCAACTATTTACATCCCATACAAGCACAAACTAAACTAATCAATACATAAATAATTATTGCAGACTATTTCCTTACCCAATCTTCAAGTCTCTCATAAAGTTATAAAATTTAACCTTAGAAAATTTAAGGAAAAGTTTAGATTTCTTACTCCTGATGACAACTCTTGGGAGGGTGATCTCAAAGCCTCTATCTCCTCTTTTTCCTCTTCTTGTATTAACACTAAATCACAAACTTAATCATGTAAAGACCTAACTTTGTTTTGGTCTTCATACTAAGGTTATCTAAATAACATAAATTTTTTTCTTTGCTAGGAAAAAAGGGGAGAAAAAAATGTAGAGATTACCTTAGTCCCAAAGTTCTTAAACCTCCTCTCTCTTCTTCTTGTTCTTCTTTTTGGGGCTAATTTTTTTGTGTTATGACAATGGTATGGAATTGTTTAGAATATTGCTTGATTTGGGTTTGGTTTTGAAAAGAAAGTTGGAGCACAAATTTTTTTCTCTTTGAGGCCTTGGGATACACAGTGGAGAAGGAAGTGAAGAAACATAAAGTAAAGCAAAATTGTGATAATCATTTGGTCACCTATATATAGGCCTTACTTAATCAACATCCCCACTTAACCCAAGATTTATTAGTCTCTTGACTAATCTAATGAAGTTTAAACTGGGCTTAGAATTCTCTAAGTGTGGCACCAAAGATAAGGGTGGAGTGAAGTGTGGGTTTTGTCGTATTGATTGCCAAGCACAACCATAATAGGTGGGAGCTTGATTTAAGGAATTCTTGTCCCAAATTTATTCTTTCAAGTTACACCTTAAGCAGATGATTTCTATACTGTTAGCAATGACTAACTTAGCTGGTAGGAAATTTTAATATCTGACAGTTCTTTTCCTATTTTTTAAATACTATGACATGCCAACCACAATATGAACCAATATCAATATAAGCTTAATTGAGTACAGATTTTGACTGGTTGAGTCTAGAAATTTATTCTACACTTAATAAAAATCTATACTTGATTTTTTCAATATCTAGATTCAGTAATGATATAATTTTTAATAATGTCACTATCCAAGTTCGCGTAGCATTTTATGTCGATACTGCTACTTGTGTAGCTCTGATTTTTAATAATTAGCAATTAAGGATCTACTATGTATTAGAGTGTTTCTCCATACACTGCTAACTTAATATTGCACTCAAAAATTCTCAAAATTAAATTTCTTAAATTATTTACGGATTAAAATTTATTCCGCTTTAGTTGTGGTATAATTTATCATTCAATCTATTAAGTTATGATAGTTAATAAATTTTAACTATAGAATTTTGGGAATATTCTTATATTAATTCTATAAATTCTTCAATAAAAAAATTCATACATAATATTTCTAAAAAAATTCTTAATTTAAATATGTAAACTGCATTATTATACTCTAGGATTTTCTCAGTCTTTACCATAATAGACTAGGTTCTTAGTGCTTGTAACATTAATTTCTCAATTTCATTAGTAACAAACTCTTGAAATAAAATAAGAGCTTACTAATTTTGTTTAAATGCATTAACATATCTATATGTACACCTTTAACATAGTACTTATACTTGAATTTCTAATTTATTAAATCTAAGGTTCCTCGCTAATAAGCTCCATTCATTTTTAATTTTAAGATGAAAGGTTTGCTGATTTAAACAATTTTTCTAAAAAATATCCTTGAGACGCTTAACAGTATTGAATACTACCGAATTCACTCTAATTATAAAATTATGGAAATTTTAGTTGAATTTCCATTTTAATTGTTTGGATTTTTCAAGAAAACCCTTGACTTAAATTCTTGAGCTTTGTATAACAAATTAATCTAATGCTTAACTATCGAACCGAAGTCTTAATTAGGTTGTTAAAAAAATGTATTGACTTGTCTAAAATCAATCATTTTCTTAGATTTTTATGCTCTCTCATGAACATTTCTTGTAATTCTTACTGAAACCTAAACTTTTAAGTTCTAAACTTATTTTTCTCTATGAACTCAAAGGCGTAGTTATGAATTTTTTTTTAATTAATTATACTTCTTAATTTCTAGATTTTTTCAATCATTACAATCTACCTACCTTATAAAATTTTCATCTTCGAAAATTATAATAAACTAGGGTTATCCTATTGTTTCGTAACTTACACTTGCAAGTATTCCTTTTCTTAATGATTCTACTCGAAGTGTGTTGATAACTAATATAGCCTTTTTACTATATATGTATATGCATATATATTTTTTAAGGCCCTTCTTCTCTTGGTCTAAGACTTGTACTAATCTTTTTGCATATCCTAGTTTATGTATCTGCATCTAGATCATGATCTAGAGTATGGGGATTGGCCAAAATCAATCTTATTATCACTCTACTTATGCATTTTTGTCATCTAGATATCGGGACTAATGATATCAATGGTCTAAAATGTACTTATCTACTTCTAAGGGTTCATAATCCTTGAGTTTCTCCTTTCATATCCTTTTTGCATGTGTTTTGATTTCTTTTGTTTTCTTCCGAAACTAGTTTGGCTTGTAAGTGCCTCAAATACTTAAATCTTGCAAAAGTCACATGTATGTTAAGAAAGAAAAAAAAAATGAAAGTTAAATCCTATTAGGTCTTAATCCTATTAGCTCTCAAGTACCAAAAATCACTTAACACCCGTGGTTTTCTCTAAGGTTGAGTTTTTTTTTACCACATTAAATAATCACATGCATGTTCTTTTCTTTTTATTTCACTACTAGAAATTTGAGATTATACGAGCCTTATTTAACGAAATTTTTTCAAAAATCGTTGTAATAAGGGAAAAAACATGGGGCGTTATGCTCAAGAAGATGACAACCATCCACGACGGTTTTTTCAAAAACCGTCATGGTATTTCAGCCTTCCACGACTGTTTTTCAAAAACTGTCGTGGAAGGCTTGGACTTTCCATGACAGTTTTTACTAAAATCATCGTGTAAGAAAAAGCATTACACGACGGTTTTTATAAAAACCATCGTGTAATGTGGGCCCTAGGGCTTTTTATTTTTCAAAACCTGCACGCCTCCCACCACATTCAAACTCATGTTCTCTCTCTAAAACTCTCACACACTCTCTCAAACTCTCTCTTTCTCAAACTTGTTGTAATATGTGATTTTGTATAATATGTGATTATATGATGTTGTGATATTGGTTATGTAATTTGTGAAATGTGATTTTGTAAGAAATGGGTATGTGATTTTGTGTAATATGTGATTATGTGATGTTGTGATATTGGTTATGTAATTTGTGAAATGTGATTTTGTTAACTTTGATTAAGAGAGTTTGTGATTTTGTGAGAAATAGATATGTAATTTTGTGTAATATGTGATTATGTGATGTTGTGATATGGGTTATGTAATTTGTGAAATGTGATTTTATTAACTTTGATTACGAGAGTTTGTGATTTTGTGATAAATGGATATGTGATTTTGTGTAATATGTGATTATGTGATGTTGTGATATTGGTGGTTATTAGATTAGGTAAAAATATCTCAAGAGAGTGAGAGATTGTACTGTCTATTAATTTATTTAATCATGACATCTTGTTAGGGAGCTTAATGATTGGAAACTTCAAGCGGGAAGCAGTATAACATTTCGACCAAACGGGACACTATATTCCAAACATAAATGTCCAAGACAACAACAACACATAGAATGTGGTTTTTTTATTTTACGTTTCATTGAAGTTAGAATTGAGTGGATACAATTTGTAAATAGATATATCATGTTTAGATAGAGATAGTAGATAAATGATTATGCAAAATAGTTTAAATATAACTGATCTTGTAAATACCTTGTAATTTCAATATACATCATTCTTTGTATGCAATTAAGGCCTTGTAGTAATGGATAACACAGGATTGGCCATCTTGTGGGAAATAAAAAATTTTGGCAATTTTTTTTTTGAGCAAGACCAATTTTTCATGACGGTTTTAGTCAAAACCATCGTGAAAAATGTAAAATTTTCTTTATCATGATAGTTTTTTGTAAAAACCATTGCGAAAGAGATCCCCTAAGACACCTCAAATTGGCGCCCATTCTGAGGTTCTATGATGGTAAAAAACCATTGTAGAAACTTGATTTTATATCACGACAGAGGTTTTCACAATGGTTTTTTAACTGTCGTGAAAGTTTTCCATGACGGTATAAAACCATCGTGGAATTCCTAATCTATAGTAGTATTTGTGTTTAGTAACTATTGACTTACCAGTTTAAACAATTTGGTCGTGTGATTATATCTACTTATCTATATAAACGTGTTCAGCACCTTCATCCCTTAGGACTTACAACAACTAAAAGAATTTTTTAGTTGAAAAAGAAAAGACAATGAAAGTTAAATCCTATTAGGTCCTAAAAAAGATGCTATAGATATGCCATTTACATTACGACAAGGCAGAGAGCCATCTTTCTATATTGTTTTAGGTCTTTGTTTCTCTTCTTCATCCGTTTTGCTCTTCTTACTTTTACGTTATACTGCTCCATATACTTTTGAATTAATATCTTCTTTCTTCACACTGTAATCTTTCAAGTTTTAGGTAATTCTAGATTTTAATAAATTCATATAGCTGTTTTTTTATTGGTCAAAATTTGATTGGCTAAACAATTTGACGTGGACTTTGGAGTGGCTAGTTTTGTTTTTAGAAATCTTACACTTTTTATATTCTCAACAAGGACAGAGAGAGTTTTTATGTTTTAGGCATGGGATTCTACTTTTCAAGGATTAAAGTCCAAACACAACTTACCAAAGGCCGTCAATAATTTAAGCATGAATTTGCTCTCTGGTTGTATAATGGGGCTTCTTTGTTCATTACAAACATAAAACAACATAAATAAATGATAAAATTATATATTATACTACATTTTTAAAAGTTGTATTTATTTATGTCATACTTAAAAATGTTTATGCAAGGCTATTATTTATATTACATATTAGGTTATGTTACAAATAAACATGTATGAGATTTATAAAAAGTAAATTTTAAAAGAAAAAGAGTCTATGACGTATCAAAGCTTTTTATTAACATATAAACTACTTTATTTAAGCTTACTACAACAAAACCAACGAAGAGCATGTAGTATGTTTTATATTCCATTTTTCAGACGCATTCTATTAGTAATTGAGCAATCTCTATACATTTATAACATTGTCATGATATTTAGCCCTTATAATACTACATCAACTGGCATAACATTGCTGTAAACTGTGCCTTTAGCCTTCTTAGCCTGAATAAAGAAATCGTTACACCATCAGACTCAAATAGAAATAAATAATGCTATAGAGTTGAAAGATGAATCCTTAGAAAATAACACATCTTACTGCTTGCTCCCAAATGGTGCCAGCTGTGAGGACAAAAAGAGATACGCTTGAACAACGAGTGCACATATGATCCCCATCCAGAGCCCCTACGGAAAGGCCTATCGTTATAGAACAATCAAGATCGCTTTGTTGTCTTCAGTGATAAAAAGTGCAAAATAATACAAACTTAAGGCTAAATCTGGGTAAGAAAAACTTTAACCTTTACTCAAATGTGAAGCGCAAAAGCTAACAAATTGCAGTTGGGATCCCCGCTAGATAATATGACCCGAGATTGATATATGCACCACTCTTCTGCCAACCACATCTCTAGCAGTGCCTGTGTACGAAAGTGGTGCAACACAATATATTACCAGTCTGATACTTCAGGTATAACAGTTACAGAATAGCCATGGAATTTAGTGTAGGCTAAACCGGACAGTACACCCTGCAGTCCATTGGTTTGATGCGGCAATAATTGGCATCATAACTGCTACATTGCTGATGACATCTGAATCATTGCTAAAGGAGTGACCCCACATGTTTCCTATTAGTATCACGAATAATCCCACCAAAATGCCTTCGGAAATGGCCATGGTAAGGACAACATGTACTGCAAGACGTGCAGCTTGTGGATTCCCTGCTCCTAACTCATTCGAAACCCGAGTGCTACGCAGACAAACAGTAAACACAATTGAGAGATAGTAAAAAAAGAATTTTTGGGGTAAACTTGCTAACTAGTGCAGCATAGCTAACCTTACCGCACGACTAAGGCTGGTGGGAATTGTGCAAAGAATTGAAGTAGAGGTGAGGCTGCAGGAGAAATATAACATGGCTTGGTAAAACTAATGGTGCAGTGAGTGAATATACAATACAAACACTAAACAGATAGATAGCAAAGAAGTTTCTAATTTCGGGTTAGGAAGGAGACCAGACAAGAGAACCATCAACTCAAATGACCACATCTCGAAGCTGCATGAATCATACAATATAAGTTTAAAAACCTAATAATTTTAATAGATAATTTGAAGTTCAATTCATGCTATAATTAAGAACCAAAAACCAGTATTGGTTTAATTACCAGACCATAATAGCTGAGGGAATAGCAAGTCCCAGAAAATCATAAATGTTATGGAAGGTCTCCTTTGAGAAGCAAGTCCAAGTTGTTTTGCAAGAATCTGAGAACTTCACAAACAACAGAAGCAATAAAACCATCATCCATGACGAGTTCGAATTGGCCAAAGCAGCTCCAGCATATCCCAGATTCAGTTTCAGTACCAGAATCCAGCAGACAAAGATGCGCAATAAGGTTGTGATTCCAGAGAAGAGCATCATTGGAAAAACAATGTTTTGTGCCTGCAAGAATCTAACAAGGCACTGAACAATAGCGAACGCGAGAATTATCAGGATCATGTATCGAGCATATTGTCCTGCTGCTGCTGATATCTCGGGATCTTGGCTCAGTGCAGCTAAAATGGTTCTGGTGTTTGCCCAAA
This sequence comes from Artocarpus hirsutus, assembly GCA_946598075.1. Classification (NCBI taxonomy): domain Eukaryota; kingdom Viridiplantae; phylum Streptophyta; class Magnoliopsida; order Rosales; family Moraceae; genus Artocarpus; species Artocarpus hirsutus. The sequence continues at coordinate 49,225 of CAMOHE010026291.1, read as the reverse complement.
TGAATGAAAGAGGAATGCTTAGTAGAAAAAGAACATATATTCCTCTTTGCATGTGTATGCCTAGTGAATGATATTGCTTTGCTCCATTTGACTGTCCACACAAGGTTTCCAACGCTGATGCCATCCCAATCTTCTCAAAAAAAAAAAAAAAAAAAAGAAAAAAGAATACATAAATACATAATACTAAAAAAACAAATAGCAGACCTGACACTCTTTTTATATTTAAAAAAAAAACCAAGAGATGAGTGATCTCACGGCCTGTTATATGGATTTCTTAAAAAAAATAATTATCTTTCTTCTTTTGTTTTTCTCTTCAAACAAATTTTCATCACTTTATCTGTTGATTATATTAGAGAAAATGAAATTACTATAATCTTGCCTCAATTCAGATGATTTGAAATGTTTTAAATCATTATCCCACTAAACTTGTTTTTATTTTTCTGTTTTTTTCCCCTCGTATCTATCCCTATCATAGAATCAATACCAAAGAAGAGAGAAAGATTGAGGCTTTATTAATTTGTTGGTGAAAACTAAAAATAAAAAATAAAAACAAAAGAAGATATAATATCCACATACATCCGTGTTTACAGAAGTAGAAGTAAATCTAGAAGCTGAACATACGAACAAGCTTAAAAGAGTGACAGTTGCAAAGGAAGTAGCCATTGAAGCCCCAGAGAGAGCCAACTCGCCAATTGACCCACAGACATCACCGATATAACCTGTATGCAATACGTTAAATACTCGAAACAACGATAGGCCCTGCTAGCTATAACTGTCTCTTCACTTCCTCTAAACCTCCGTTTTGCCTTTACCCTTTTCATGAGCAAATACCTTAGATATCCCATCAATATTTTCTAGTGTTTGTAGATCAGAGAAGAGCTTAGGGCAGTTGTTTGATTATCACTGTCCATTTTTTTTTTCTCTGTCCTTTGACTCAAACCTTTTCAAGCTAGAGATATGAAAATGGTTTGCGTTAAAACATGTTCTTTTCAAAGGTTATACATCAAAAGCATTCAAAACCTGGTCGGGTCTATACATTACATATGCATCAAAAGTGCAAAACAGAGGGTTACAATTTCAAGGAATTCATATTGCACTGCCCCATGATTGTTTTCCCATTTTATATAGTTAGTTCATTTGGGATGATATGAATTGGTATTTATGTTCTTCAACAAAAAGCATGAAATACCTCGCTTGTTAGAAGTGATGTGTGTTGACGTCACTAGATCTCTATGCCAAGTCGTATGTTGCCTCAGTAAGGACGGTTTGGACTCAACCGACTGTTTTTTGTCTATCGATTGTGGTAGCATTTTGTAACAAGTTGTACTCTAATTTATGTGTCGAGTAGGTGTTCTCTTGTTGAATATTGAGACCTGTAATAGTAGATCTAGTCATTGTTTGGGGTCAGGTTTGCCCATGGTGGATGGTCACATTTGACTTTATTTGTATTATTGTCAGTTTGAAAGAAGTTTCACTTAAAAAAAAAGGGCATGAAATCCTTTTATAAATGAAAAAGAAATTCCCTAGAATATTTTTGGGCTATTTTTCCTAATTTCTTTTTCAAGACCCTTCATTTATAGGACGTTTGGAAGAACAGTTGAAATTAATAGTTTTGGTTTCAAAACTGTAGCCTGTGAGAATTTTATACTGTATTTTTTATTATTGCATGTAAAAAATTTATACTGTTTATACTTATACTTGTTGGTTAGAACCGTTTTTTCAAACGGCCTATTAGACTTACGTGAGAGTCTCATTATTTGCATACTGGTGGAAAACTTAGAAAGGAATATGCTCACTTTTTATAATCTAGCTCGTCCTATCAACCAATATTAATGGTTTCCCCCTCTTCTCCTAGTGAATTAAAGTAAATACGAATGGTTTCTCTATGAGTTTACGTGGAGTTAGTTGTAATGCTATTTTCCGTCCTTGTCGTGGTTTTATTAAGGGTAGAATTGTTGCTCCTCCATTCAGTGCCTTTTCTTTTGAAGCTAAACTTGGGGCATTCTTCTTGGCTGTTGCTTATACTTGGAAAGAACTTAGAGTGGAGTAGTGTTCATCATACGTCGTTCCTCTATTTCATTCGCAGAGTTTACGGTTACCTTGGAGATTTCGTATTATGTCTGCTGGGGTTTCTCTAGGACTTCACTACCATCTATCAATGCTCCGGATTCACTCTTCCCGTCACATTTCAAGACATTTGTGAGTAGGATTACTACCATATCTCTAGTTCTAGTCTTTTTCATTTAATTTGTGGGATTCTCGTATTACAAGTGTAGAAAGTCTTTTTCCCTCATTAGTGCTTCCCTTCAGGATTAACCGGTAAGGTTTTTAAGGAGATCCATCAAAAAGACTAATTTTCTAAGACGTTTAGCATTTTTTGCTTGTCTTTGCTCCTACTATTCGTATTCTTAGGATTGTCTAGTTGTTTGAACATTTCTAATATAATTTTTAATTGATGCATCAGTAGCAAATTAATATTTGGGTGTAAAAAAACACTTTCCATTGCAATGTTATTTTTTGTCAAATTTGCTATGTCACAAAGTATAACATATAGTAAATTTAGCATTTAATTTTTATTGATTGATAAATTGTTTTTTTTTAATAAGTACAACATTCTCATATAAAAAATTACGACATTCTTACTTCTTAATTATTTTAAAATTAAAAATTTACTTTTATAAGTTTCAAGGTTTAATATTTATGATAAGAGACAAATATAGTATTCTCAATAGCATCATGCATTAGAGTGTAAAATAAACTAACATATCAAATAGGCTATTTTTATATTTTTTTGCGGCAAATATAATATTAACATTGGCATTTACATTGAAAATAACCTTAGGTTTCTTTATTTTGGTTTATTTGCACATGTGGGTCTTCTTTTCTTCTTTGTATTAAATAATATGGAATGGGGTTTTTATGTGGTTTAAGAGCATATTTAATGCAATATTGAATTGATGTTTCAATGATAAATTTAGCTTTTGAGTGCAAAAAAACTCTCCAATACAATGTATTTTTAATGCAAAATTTGTTATATGCTAAAGTACTTTATGACAAATTTGTTATAAGGTTTAGCGTATGGTAAGTTTGACATTTGATTCTTATAAGTTGATAGATTGTTTTTTTTTTTGCTTTAATAATTACAACATTCTTGCTTTTTAATTATTCTAATCTTAAAATTTTACATTTTCAAGACGAGTGTATATTTTGATGAGTGTATATTATATATTTTCCATGATGAGTGTATGGACGGTTTATAAGGTAAACTGCTGTCATGACACAGTCACCCCAATAAACCAAGGGAATATTGGATTGGAAATGCAAAGCACGAGCCACATTCAATATGTGTCGAAGCTTGCATTCCACAACAAAATTCTGTTGAGGACGGTCAACACAAGAGGGATAAGGAAGGACTCTATTTGTGCTAAAGAACTCAGAAAAAACTAATTCTGGAGCATTAGCAGATCGCGCTGATTTAATTTGTTTACCAAACTGAGTTTTAATTAAAGGAAAGAAGGCAGGAAAAATAGTTTGAACGTCATTTTTAGCTCGAAGGAGAAAAACCCCAAGTGAAACAAGGTTTTGACTCCCATGTCCCTTTATTCATATCCCTATTGTGTCCCTCCAATAACATCATATCATATCAATTAAAATGTTATATCAATTAAAATATTATATCGCTAATTACGTTAGTTAAAATATTTTAATTGAAGGGACATAAAAGAGAACAGAAAAAAAGACATCAGATAAGTACAAGCATCAACAATGGCCAAGAAATATTTATATCCTTCGATAGTAAGAATAGTAAACGGACCCCATATGTCAAAATGCATTAAATCAAACGGTGAGTCAGACAAATTATTTGAAGAAGGAAAGGGCAAGCGCCGTTGTTTTCCTAATGGACAAACAGTGCAATGATCATGATCAACAAAAATTCGATTGACCTTCCATTCATTTTGCAAAATTTGAAGTTTTACGAAGGAGGGGTAGCCCAAACGGTAATGCCACAGAAGTTTCAGACATAAGAATCATTATCAAATTGGGAAAAGCATTGACACTAGAAACAAAATTGTTGGAATCCAAGACGTAAATGTCGCCTTGTCTTTTTACCGATCTCAATCGTTCCGACTTGTGAAGTATCCAGAATGAAACAAGAATCAGGAAGAAAATTAACAGAACAATGATGGCTATTGGTAAGAGCACAAATTGAAACGAGATTAAAATGGAATTGAGGGACAAACAGAACATTGTCAAGAATTAAATGATTTGAGACTTGCACAGAACCTATTCAATGAATTGCGACAGTTTGACCACTAGGCAACGTGACAAAGGAATTAGAAGCAGCAAAAGAAGTTGAAAAATACTCTAATGAACAACACACATGGTGTGTAGCACCGGTGTCAAGCGCCCCGAAGAGGGAGATGGAGACAACAATGAGGTAGTAGAGATAAAATATACTACTGAGACTTGAAACAAAAGTACCAGGTTGCTGTTGATCATGAGTGACTCAAGGTGTGAATTGAAGGTGTGCACTGAGAAGAGAAAAAAGCTGGTTACACTGACTTGGAGTGAGAGAGCTTAAAGGTGTGTCTGCTTGTCCTGAATCAGTTTATCTCCAATTGCACAATAGACTTGAATGGCTTTATCTTGAACTTGTAGCCAAGAGAATAACCTGTAGTTTGTAGCACTTATCGACGGTATGTCCTTGCAAACCACAATGAGAGCATAAGGGTCGGTCTTTCTTGGATTTGGGAGAAAAGTTGGTCACAGCAGCTGTGAAATTGAGATTATTCTGCAAATGTGGTTCCAAAGATGGTAGAAGACTATTTCCAATAGCTCGTTGCCTTTCCTCTTGAATAACTAGAGCAAATACCTTGCTAATGGGAGGAAGAGGATCCATTAGCAAGATATGTGCCCGAGTTTGAGCATAAGAATCATTAAGCCCCATAGCAACTGCATTACGTACTCATGTTGTTGATATTCAACCCATTCATGCATACGCCTATAATGACACACGGGAATAGGTTGATAATCTTTGAGTTTATCCCACAAATTTTAAGCCGTGTAACAGGAATTAACATCCAAAGGCCCCTTGATGCAAAGCAACTGACTTCGTCTAAAAGTGTATAATCCGATATAACCTCAAGTATAAGGTTGTCTCAGGTAATAAATGTTCCATCAATCCAAAGTTGAACCCACAGGAAAGGATTTTCTTTAGTTTTAGTATATTTATTATATTTTTAATTTATTTAAAAGTGGAAAAAGATGAGGACTAATATTTATTATTTACAAAATATATTCACAATATTATACACATTTTTATAGCATTTTTTATTTTTAGAATTTCATTATTTTAGAACTTCAATAACAAGAAATGCAGCTTAAATTAAACTAGAACTTCAACAACAAGTGCAATTACTTTAAAATTTTTTAACATTTTTCAATTTTTAGTTTTTTTATGTATCTGATGCACATGCAAATAAACTTATTAGAATGAAATAAGTTATAAACATGATTAGGACACATCTCAAAAATACTAAAGACTTTATAACTCAACTATCCTAAACATGCGTGCATACACAAAACATGGAGAACATAAGCATGCTTTAAATCATATGAACACACAAGAGATTACAATGTTGGGCCAAAACGAGATATGTTTTAAGACTAATTCCTTCACTTAACCATCTCAACACTAAAATAAGAATCTTAAAGTTTTACATATAGCGCACCATTTTTTTATTTTTATAATTTTTCTATTTTTTAGGTTTTTAAGTTTTTTTTTTTGTTTTTACGCTTAATTTTAGAACAAGTCCCATTTGAGACACAAAAAAAAATCAAAATTAAAAAAATTTTGGCAAATTTTGAAAATTTTGACACAAATCTTCTTCCCCAACCTCAATTGAACATTGTCATCAATGTTTAATAAGATCGTAAAGAAAAAGAAACAACACTTGTACAAGAGCGATTATTCAAAATACAAAGAACAATAAACATAAACATAAATGAACATGTTACAGGTAAAATTAAAAGATCAAAAAATTTAGAGAGAAATATCCAAATCTAATTTGTGCTTCTTGCTGAGCTTGAAGTTGCAATGTCTGTCTCAAGAGCGATGACTTGCATTTTCTCGACCAATTCCTCAACAATAGGAGCAGAGATAAAAATCTTTCTTTCTGATCTTATAAGAAAGTTCTATTCTGTAGCATTATCTAGAAAATTTAAGAGACCATTAAAGAAAACATTAACATTAAGCACACCCATTGATTTAGTATGAATGCCTAATAGACTCCAACTAGCAATGACAAACATTTCTTCTAAAGTTCCTAGACCTCTCGATAAAACAACGAAAGCATCTAAATGACAAATCAAAGCTTTGACACACGCAAGGATATTTTGACTATTTTTTTTATTCCTATGGTTTCACCACAAAGATTATCTTGAAAATACCTAAGACTCCTCTTATTTTGGCTATGGCTGTGACAATTCCTATGAAACCAAGACTACCTGCTCTATACACAAGGTTTATCTTTTTCTTAGCCAAAACTTGCCCTAAATGGAATGCAGTATTTAAATAGTCAGAACCCTTTCTTGGATTAGAACCACAAAACACACAAATGTTTTTGAAATTTAGAGATGATTAGGACGATGACTTCATATGGTTTCTAAGAACTAATACTTTTTTTTTTTTAATTTTATGCTTTTTTACGACTCGAAAACTATATTTACATTGCTTTGATTAAAAGTCTAACTTATGAATGAGATATACTACATGATTGAGCAAGATGACAGACAAATGGGTAGGTAAAGACGGGTAGACACAACTATAGAACTTTTAAAAATTTTTACTTGACAAAAACTATTCAACTTTTAACAAAATTAAACATTATTGTACTATTTTTGATAAAATGGGACCAAATCAAGACTTATACAACGCACAAAATACCTATGGAATAAAATAATGCATATGATAGATATGATAAAAATTTCAAAAGTAAACAAGACAAGCACATTTATTTAACAAACACTATAACTGCCACAAAAAAAAAACATTTTTTTTTATTTTTATTCTTTTTTTTTATTAAAATTTATTTGAGAATGAATAAAAACACATATTCATCAAAATTCTAATGATATTTCACTAAAACCAAATTCATATCTCAAATAATTTCTCAACAATTTGTTTCAAGAAAATAAAAACACACAAAAACTAAAAACACTTTTACAAATTTTACTTAGAACTAGATAGGCCAGGCGACTGTTTTCCATCTAACTTTCTTGCAAACTGAACAATTGTGTCATTTAACGTTACATTCCCTAGACTTTCTTTTTTTGCAAGACATTAAGGCTAAAGTCTACAAATCACTCCTTGAACACACCCACTAAGATGGTCTAAAAGAAAATCTTAAAGATCATTTAAGTTTTTCTTTAGAAAGCCTATTCTTATAGAAAAGTATTTTATCTCCCTTATTTACAGACTAAAAACCTTTCAATTTACACTTACGTTCACAATTTTGATGACAAGAAAGAAACAACACTTATTTGCAAAGAAAAAAGAAAATAATTTTGTGATTTTAAATTTTTTTTAATTTTATGTTGTTTTAAACATTTTTTAATTTTTTTGTATCTTATTTTATTTATTAAGAAAAATTCTAAAAATAAGAAAAAGTCATTTTAATTATTTCATTAAAATACGTATTTAGAGGCTGTTGATACAAAATACCAACTAATCCTAATGACTTCAACCACCATAATCTCAAACACTTCAATAAATTTTTAAAATTATTTTTCTGAAATTTAAGAAAACATAGCAAATAGAAATATAACACACCGAAACAAATTTATAGAAATTTAAAAATAAAACCAAAAACATAACAAATGCATCAATCTAGAATTATAACTTCATCTTCAGAATCCAAATCAACAAGATTGATGATTGGTGGTGGAAAATTACTTGCCATATATCTTCGAAGAAGGTAACAATCCCAAATACTTAAGTTGCTTATTACTTCAAAAAAAATCTCTTTTGAAACTCTTCTTCATCCATATGTTCATAGATAAGTTCATCCTCAGGTTCATCTTCAAAGACTTTTTTTCCAAAATCAGGTTTCCAAATGTTACTCTCTTTGAAAATCAAAATTTCAACTTAAAAGGTTTCATCAGATAAAACATGCATGGGATGGTTTTCAACTATCGATGAGGCATTTGAATCAAAAGTATTAACGAAGTCAACTAAGGGATCAAGTAACTCAGCAGATGTTTCAATTGTACTTCTCTCAACGAAATTCACTTCGTACTTGCTAGTAGGAGGTTACGCCATGTTAAACAAGTTGAATTCTAAGGTCATATTTGTTGGAGAAACATGAATATAGTGGAATTTTAAAAATTTTTAAATCGAAGTCTTTCCAAAAAACAAGTTATACATGCTATGTATATAATTGATTAAGATCTTATGTACCTTTTAGAATTAGAACCACATTTCTGACAAGAAAAACTTCGACAGAGCTGCTACTGAGAGTTATGTCTAGTAGAGCTTCAACTAACTAGTCTTCTTTGTTATTTTCTTTTCCACTACCGGAATGCAAGTGGGCACATGTCGTTCAAATTTCCTCTTGGTCACATCTCCTAACCACAAGAGAAAACTAAGAGCTAAGGTTTGGGATGTTGAACAATAGCCCTATTGGAGTTTTAGAGTTTTTCTCTCTAAAATAGCCTCTCTAAATTTCTCTTGTGATCTAAATAATAATAGGAACAAGTATCCTATTTATAGTGGCTGGTAGGAAGTTAATTCTACTTAGATAGGGTTTCCAAATTTGAAACTGGGTCAAAATTTGAATCAAAATGCACGAAAGACATGTAACAGGATTATGCACAATTGGCCTGCCGATCCCGTCTACTAGCCTATATCGGTTGTACTATTTTGCGTAACTAAATTATGCTTCATCGGCTAGTAGGACAAAGGCATCGGCTTGCCAGTCCACCTAGTATTGGAAAATTCTATATTTTATTCTACATAGGAATCTTAGATAGAGCCTCAGTTTTAATTCAAATAACTCAATAGAGATGTTATTTGATTAAATAAGTCATATACAAATAATCCTATATCAAATAAAATATATTCAAATAATTATACATATTTATCTTGAATTAATTTCTAAAATTAATTTGACTAATAAACTAACATGAATTGTAAATCTAATTAGCCGTATTTAAGCCAATCTAAGAAATAATATAAGTTACCGATATCTAGGAAAAATATGTCGTATCGTTACGGAAAATATTATGAGGTAGCAAAAGAGACTCGATAGACATATATAGATCAAGCTTCTATAATTATAAAATAACACGTCCCAAGCACGTTCATTTTATAATTATTAACTCTTAAGCTATTCCACTAAAGGATTAGAGCTACACTCTCAAACTATATATAAATTACAAAGCTCCAATAAGGTGTTATTTTATTATAATCTGTAACATCCTCATAGGATATTCATAATTGACTTAAGGATAAAATACTATCTTATCTTCCTAATTAATTTTATCTTATGTTCCATTATCTCTCAATTAGAAAACTTACTTTTCATCACCAATATAAAAAGTATACCATTTAGTTATACCTATGTATCTGAATAGTTAAACATCCCAATTTTTCAATTACAAGATAATATAAGAGAATATCATTAACTCTATAAAAGAGCAATGTATTACATATATGTGAATGATGAGTATGCGTCATTCAAGATTCATGTCTCCGACATACCGGCATGCATATCTTCATATAATTTAGGATGTCACCTTTTGGTGCACCAAAAAATTTAAGTCAAGAAATACGGGCTTGTTAATTCACTTTAGGATTAAGATATTATGCATATGATTGTCTAAAGTGAATTAATTTAAGCAAAATTTTAATAGAAAACTTACAACCAAAACCTATACCGTTTCTAAAAACATAAAAACATAAAAATTTATAATCATAGAAAAACACATAGAACTACAATCATCTCCATCTTTAAGATTTGTCTTTAATATTTTAATAGAAAACTTACAACCAAAACCTATACCATTTTTGTCTTACAAAATTTCTGTAAAATAATAAAATAACAAACCCTAGACAGTAATGATAGATCGCCATCTAATTAGATGAAAAAACTTAGATACACATTCTAACCTCTAAAGAACCATAACGGGTAAAAAAAATTAATTATTTAAAAATAATTTAAACAAAAAATTTAATCCACCATAATTAATTAATGGCATTCACCACATAATCTTATGATAACATATATATAAATATATATAGAAACCCTAAAGTGCTAACTCTTTAAAAAAATTCAATTCAAGCATTGGAGAAATCAAGATCGCATAATTTATACACACAACATGACCACAAACTCATAAAATCAACGTAAAACCTCGCTTGGATACCAATTGTTAGAAAAATATGAATACATTGGAATTTTAAAAATTTTAAATCAAAGCCTTCTTTCAAATAACAAATTAGACATGCTATGAATATAAATTAATTAAGATCTTACATACCTCTCAGAATTAGGACCGCACTTCTAACAAGAAACACTGCGACAGAACTATGACTGAGAATTGCATCTAGAAAAGCTTCAACCAATAGTCTTCTTTGTTATTCTCTTTTCTATGACCAAAATAAAAGTGAACATACGTTGTTTAATTCTCCTCTTGGTAAAGTCTTCTTTCAACCACAAAAGAAAACCAAAACTAAGGTTTGGGATATTAAACAATAGCCTATAGGAGTTTTGAAGTTTCTCTCTAGAATACTTTCTTTAAATTTTTCTAGTACTCTAAATAACAATAGAAACAAGTGTCCTAATTATAGTAGCTGATAGGGAGTTAATTCTACTTAGATAGGGCTTTTAAATTCAAAATTGAGTAAAAATTTACATCAAAACGCGTGAAAGACACATAACGAGATTATGTCCAACTAGCCTGTCGGTCTTGACCATCGGCCTGCTAGTTGTACTATTTTACGTAACTAAGTTATGCGCCACTTGTTGGCTAGACTTGATTACTGGCATGCCAGTTTTACCAGTTCTAGAAGTTCTATATCTTATTCTACACAGAAATCTTAGAAAAAGCCTCAATTTTAATTCAAATAACTTAATAGAGAAGTTATCTGATTAAAACCGACATATACAGATAATTTCATATCAAATAAAATATATATTCACATAATTCAACATGTTTATCTTGAATTAATTAAACCACTAAGCTAACATTGATCATTAAATATAATCAACCGAATTCAATCTAGTCTAAGAATTTACATTGGTTACTACTATGTAGGAAAAATACGTCGTATCATTACAAGAAAGATTGTGAGCTAGCAAAGGGGATTCATTGGACATATATAGATCAAAATCCTATAATTATAAAATACACATCCCAGACACATTCATTTTACAATTATCGACTTAAGGATAAAATTATGTTTTACGTTCTTGATTATTTTTATCTTATATTTCATTATCTCACCGTTAAAAAACTTACTATTCATAACCAATACAAATAATCTACCATTCAATTACACCTCTATATGTTAAGGGCTGAATGCTCTAGTTTTTTCAATTACAGGATAATGCCTATAAAAGAATATCATTAACTCTATAAAAGAGCTATGGATTCCATATCCATAAATAACGAGAGCACGCCCATCAAGAGTTATGTCTCTAACGTACCCGCATGCATATCTTTATATAATTCAGGATATTACCTTTTAGTACATCAAAAGATACAAGTCAAGAATATGGGCCATCAATTCATTTCAGAATTAAGATATAACACATATAGCTAAAGTGAACTGATTTAAACAAGCAAAATTATTAATCAAATCAATTTAACTTTTGTTCTAATCTAATATATTATCACATATGACAATATACTAATGTTTCTATTTGCGAAGTCCAACTCCAATGACCATGACAAGCCATATCTCGTTAGGTATGTCGACAACAAAACAATCTTTATATGAATAAAGCGTCCAACTTTATTCCTTCGATTGTGGATCTTTTTATTTAAACTATCACTTTTAATATTCATGTCTTCTACATAATCTGTCCATCATATGTATGATCTTAAAGATTTAGGTTGATAATTTCATACTTTTGTTTGCTTATCATATATTCAACTAGAATGAACGTAAGGAGGATTTATTTGATATGTGAAATAATGAATAAATGTTTTATTGATTACATGTCTCCAAAAGACTATTACATCATTTAATTCTTAGGACACCTAGTCTAACACCAACATTTTTTAAAAGCGTCAGCCACACAAGCCCTAACACCTATCTATCAAGGATTTGCTATTCCTCATCCTTCATCTCCTCTGGTTTGCTACCAAGAAAAGGCACATGAAACTTCTTGCTATATAGATAATCCTCTATATGTGTCTTCTATAATGAGAAATCATTACCATCGAATTTCACAACTCCAAACAACATCTCATCGTTCCCAGACATCGTTCTCTCAATCAACAACCAAGCTCTGATTCTAGTTGGGGAAATTTACTACGAACTAAGCAAAATAACAAAGAATGAAAAAGAAAAGAAAAAAATCACACCATCAATTTTCATACAGGTTTACCAATTTGGCTACGTCTTGTTTTTACCGCCATAAATTCCACTAACTTGTTGAAGAAATTCGTCACAGAGAACTCGCTCAAGTACTCTTGTGCTTCTTTCACGCTCAAAAGATGTTTCCAAGCCTCACACTATCAATTTTTCTCTCAGAAAATTCGTCCTAATTTTTACCTCTAACATTAAGAATTTATAGTGTACAAGAAAATAGGAAACAAGCTCTAAAAAAACCTCAAAACACATCAATTTTTCTGCCCTAGCCGCAGTGCCACTTCGAATAACAAGCGAGGCGCTTTGGCGCTGTAGCTCCGCGAAGAAAACTTCAAAGCACCGAGGCGCTTCCTCTTGGCGCCTAAGCGCCATGTGTACCGCCTCTTGTTCGATTCTCCTTGTAGTTTTCATGGGATTATATTCAATTGTAATAGTTGTCTTACGTTAAGTTTGGTGGCCATGATTGAAGCTGATTAGCAATGAATTTCACGGTTTAGCAGCCAAAAAAAAAAAAATCAATTTGAGCGTATTCACAATCAAATTAAGAATTCAGACTGTTTTTCAAACGAAAAGTATGCGCACCGATGTGTCCTTTGCCTAGGATTTTTTTCCCCCCTTATTACCATTGTTTTTTGGAAAGCCGCCTTCGCTAAGAGTTGAAGTAACTAAGCCAATTACCTTGGGGGGAAAAAAAATCAACAACTATACATGCAATTTCTCCACTGCGTAAGATTTTTCCAAATTACAAACAGATTACCCTCTGAATTACATATAATCTAATTGTAATTTTCTGTCTTGCAAGTTTCGTCTCCAGCTTCAGCTTGCTTAGCGGGCGTTGACTCTGGCACAAGCCGCCCAACCTGGGGATATTTCTCTATGAATTTGTCCTCCCAATCCTCCAGAACTTGAAGCTCCTCAGGACCCAAATCTTCAAGGTTCCCATTAATGTCTTGAGGCTTAAACGACAACAAGGCCAAGGCTCTGCTCGCTTCCTTCCCTGTAAACATCGAATACGGCCCTCCAGGACCATAAAACATCCTGCGCATATCACCAAACATTAGAGTGCCAAAAACTGTACACAAATCCAGCAATACCCACATCAGATTATGGATTGAAAAGCTCAAATCGATTAAAAATAATTAAATCTTCTAGGCAAGCCCCAAATGCCCCAAAGATTGCATATATTCTAAATAAACATTAAGAAAGAAAAAGTAGTTTTTCAAGTACCTAGAAGAAGAGACATCATAGATCTGACCCTTAATTGAAATAAGGAGAGGCTTATTGGGATCAGACCCATTATAGGCTCTGAGTTGCTGCTCGTTTATCTCTCCCAACTGAAGCGGCTGGTGATTGGTGGTGCTAGTCAAAGCGTTGTTGAGAAAATCGAAGTTGGATTGGGATGTTTTGTTGATGGACATGGCAACGGGAGGCCTGTTGAAATCCTCGGGAGACACAAACATGGAGGAGACTGTCTTGTAGACGACCACCATGAGAGCTACGATGGTGACGAAGGCTGCCGGAGAAAGCCCTGTGTACCAGGTTATCTCTTCCATGGCAGCCGAGTATATCCCCATATTTCTTTTTTTTTTCCCCCCTGTTTTGTGTTTCTTTTGATTGTCGTCTGAGAAAATTTTTGAGCTTTCGTTTTACTTATGTTCTGGTGTATAGAGTCGATGCCATTGCAAAACCTCACCTACCAGCCGACTTACCTAACCCCAACCCCTCGTGTTCTTTACTTTATATCATTTACTGGTAATTATTTTTTAGATTGGGGGTCAAAATTGGGACTATGCTCTCAAAACTTCTCTCTTTATTATTATTATTTTTTGAATAACGGACTAGGCCAAATAAAGTTTAACAAGTCAAAATTTAAACTTTAAGGAAGCATATTTAGAAGAAATAAGAACTTTCATTTTTGTAAGTTGGTGCTTGAAAGAGTGGTGAAAATCAATAGTGGGAACCACTTTTATTGTAGCATGTGAGAGTTTTACACTGTAGTAATTTTTTTTATTGTTTCTGTAACATGTAAGAACTTTTTACTGTTTATAACTGAGTTTGTGGTGAGAACTGAGTGGTTCCTACTACCACTGTCAAACTAAGTTTCCAAAAATACCCTACTTATTTCTCCAACCTCTTTCTTTCGCTCGTCCTCTGTTTCTTCTATTCTTTTTTTGTCCCCAAAATCTCGAGAGTTGCTAGCATTCATCAGAAGTGTTTGTTTTCCTTTTTGCTCGTCTCTCTGTTCCCCATCTCTCTCTCCACTTCTCTCGTCCCCTTCTTTTTTTTTTTTTTAAACTAAGTTGTAGAGATCCATCAAAAGCATTGGACATCCATCAGAAGCATTTTTATTCTTGTCCTTCCTTCGTATCTCTATACCCCTGCTCTCTCCTCTTTCTCTCTCTCCCTGACAACGAGCAATTGAAGACCATCGCGATCGCGCAACCACCGGTGTCAGAGAAGATGACGCGTCCAGCGCAGGCACCAAACGGAGATCGGCTTCAAGAAATAATTTCCAAAAGGAAAGATCATCTTGCAGAAGTTTTCGCCAATAGCTGAGCTTCTTTCACAACAGAGATCGACGGTGCTCGGCCTTCGCAACCCAACGACGGCGGTTTCAGAGTAGAGAGAGGAGGAGACGGTTGTCTGAGAGAGAGGTTGGGAGGGGTGTGTGATAAATAGCTTAGAGTGTAAAAAGATAAAATCACTCTCTTTAAAATTCGAAGAAATTAGAGATGGCTTGTCATCTGAAAAGGTTGGTAAAAATATTATTTGACATTTTAATGGAGTTATGGTATGCGGCTCCGCTCAACACGGCATTACATTCAGAGCTCCACGTTTGCAATACAAAACAATTGCAACATCTTTCTAACAAAAGGATGACCACGTTTATTTAAGTAGAATAAATATTCTCTTATGTGCCAACTAATTCCCACACGCTAACATTGGGCATGTTTTTGAAGAGCAAATTCAACTTGTCTAGTAACTTTACTTTACAGCAATGTTAAAAAGAAATAATTAAAAAAACGAAAAACAAAAAACAAAGGAACATTTTTTAAGGAAAGCGTTTTACTTATACTTCTTTTGGATGGAATTTTTTTTTTTTTTTTAACTTTCAAAAAAGAAATTTAAACCTTTTGTAGGAAACAATACTTATTTAGGTTATATATATATATATGTATGTATGTAATAGGTCTTGGATATGGTCCTTACTTCTAGACTGTTCAATCCAAAGATGGCATGTATGTCCAATGGTGAAGCCAACCTTCGACTTGCCTTGTCGAAAATTGTTGAACTCATCGTGTTGGACCGCCATAGTCTCCACATTAAAGCAAGTCTCCGTGAACTCTTCCACGAAATCATTCTAGATCATTTCATCCACATTCCTTTTTCATTCAACTAACTCCCACCACCTTCATGGGTCCTTTGTGAGGAAAAAAAATGCACACAATACTTTCCCTTGGTCATTGAGCCCCATGAACTTTAAGACTCTTTTGCTAACAGTAAGCCAGTCATCTACTTCCAGTGGGTCAGTAAAACGATTAAATTTTAGTGCATTCATGCATCGAAATTTCTCGTAAAAGTTCGTAGCTTGAAGTGTTGGCGAAGCTAGTGGTGGAGGGTTTTCCTATGCTAGCGATACTTGATTCTAGTAAGCCACTTGCTCACAAAGGCCTTGAATTTGGCACCCCTAAGCTTTGAGCCTTTCTTGCAGATTAGTGATAAGGTTCATAAGTTTTGTATCTTGATGGCAATCTAACTGCTTGAGCTCTTGGTCAGACCATGATTGAAAACTAGCCCTATCGTAAAGTGATAAAATATGTAAACACACATTCTTATAGAAAACATAAATATAATATTTAGTATCAAGCTCTCAATTAAAAACTTAAACATAGACGTTATATCTTATCAAAATAACATTTTCATATGTTAGATGTGACTAGCATTTAAGATCTATATGGCCAGAATATACAAATAATCATATCTACTGGTAGCGATCATCATTGTCGAACATACATGATCACCAGTGTTGGGAGTGGCATCGCTTATCGGGGGTACACAAATACATGGTCAAAAAGGGTCATCATATTACTGAGTTTGCTAATCACCCACTGACATAAACAAAATAGCGATCTACCCTAGTTATTTATACATGTTTCATAAAAAAGACAATCAATTAATCTTTCCATTCCTATTCCGAGTCTACATTGAATATGTCATTGTTAAGGGGATCCTCTTTAGGGTCTTCCTTTTCCTCATCACTAGAGTCACTAGATAGATCACTACTTGTATAAATGGGTTTTGGTGAAGCTGTACAATACTCAAGTGCATCATCATCGTCATTGTCATTTATGAGGTATTCCTCAATTAGGCCATCAGGTGCTCTTTAGCTTGCGTTAATTTAGCCATGAAATGACCAAGCCTAGGAAAATGGCATGGGTAGAAAACCAACAGCTATATCTTGTCTAGAACTCCATTCCATAACAGATTGAAGATTTGGTAAAATGGTGTCCCTAATGGAATATCCAAAAGTATGGCATGGCAAAATCTCATGATGTAATGTTCCATTGTCGCTCCAAGATATCTATCCCAAATCTCTTGTAGGTGCTCATAGTACCTTTGTTTCCCATTCTCCCACATTTGATAATCTATCGGCGGCTATGCGTTATTTGCCAATGGGAGTGGTTAAAATTCAGCTATAATCTGGCCCAAAATCTTGGCCAATCTCAACAATACTCATCCCTACCAAGATCTAATCACCATACCAATGCTTCTCCCTATTGTATTCCTGAGGCTAGTAAGACTTGGAGGTGAGGAGATGTATGACAAGCTCTAAAGATCACTTTTATAGCATTAAACCACTCTATCAATATAAGCAGATGTCTGCTACCGGCGAAATAAGGAGGTACCATATCCTAAAAAGCGACACTTGCTCTTTGATTTGCATCAACTTGATACTCATCAAGAGGTGCTGATACTCATCAAGAGGTGCAGCCATCGTGAAAAACAAAACTGGTATAGATATAGTTAATCATAAGGACTAAACTATAATACGATTAAAAATTAAACTAACTTACTTGAACTATAGAAAACCGATGCATGGCAATGCGAAGTAGGATGGCAAGATATCCACTCTAATACCAACAGTAACAACAAATTATCTGAGTCGTTATTTATTAATTTTCTTAAAATTAATCTTACTTAGTCATGAAATTGCGGAATAATTTGTTTAAATTTTTAACTTGGAAAACTTAAAACTTGGACATGTATGTTAATATATTTAAACTACTCCATACATATTAAAAATATTTACATCACTTGTTTAAGTTGTAAATACTTAGCACACTCTTACAAAATAGTTTTCATTTACCATCACAAACTTATAACATATTTAAAGACAATTTTTAAACAACGAAATGTTTTACAGTAGCGGTATCCATAGCCTACCCATTGCAATGCCCTACCGCTAATCCCAGCTCAACAAATACTTACTTCGGCCTTTTGGTAGGATTTCTTACAACATGAAATAATAAGGCGAGCTATTGCTCAGTAAGTTCAAACTTAACCCATAAAATATTTTCTCTATAGCTCAATGTATGATTTAAATTATGCTTTATTATTAGCATTAACTTATTTTCATAACTTATCTTGAATTATTAGTCTAGAGTGTACATACCAAGTGTATAAGATTTTCGTATCACCGAGATCATAAAATACTTAACTTCAATCTCCACTTAGATCGGGAGGTTGGTACGATACTTAACTTATTTTATCTGGTGAATTACTTTACCAGCCCTCAATTATGGTGATTGATTTGTGAGTAATTTACTTATAGATCAATTATTTCTTAACCTTATGTGCTTGTGAAAAACCTCAAGCTTTTGTGCTATTTTGATGCTTTTGATATTATTTTATAGGAAAAAAATAGGACATTATGGGATTTTTTGCATCATTTTAGAGCTTAAAAGGGGCTTTTTTTAGGCTAAACCAGCCTTGGCCGTGCGTCAACCCTACATTAGGTGTGCAACCACATGCAAGTTAGGAGGCCTAGGAGAAGGCTTCTCAGGACTCCACTGCCTACACACGCACCAGGCAGCTGCAAACCTAGCAACCAGAGAAGCCTATGCAGCCGTGTTGAAATGTAATTGAGGGCTAATTTGGCCCTTTTCTTCGATATGACAGCCCAAAATTCATCTCGAATAAAGACCTAAATGCATTTTAAGCCCTAAGAACCCAAAAAAAAAGAGAGGAAGTCTCCATTTTTCTTAGACCTAATTCCAAGGAAGAAGAAAAGAAAAAGAAAAGAAAAAATATATTTTCTTTATTTTCTTTTCTTTTAGTTAGGATTTAATTTCTAGTTTTAGATTTAGATTTTACTTTCAATTAATTATCATGCAAGAAGTATTTGGAGATCAATAAGTATCAGAAGAGAAGAAGATGAAGAGCTTGGAGATTGTGACAAAACTAATTTGTGTTTTTTCATTCCTATTCTCTTCTTTTTTATTTTTGTGATTTGTAAATGTTAAACCCTTAATGTTATCTTGTTTAATTTTAGTTATGGAGTTGCTATTTTTCTAGAGCTTTAATTTTGTCTTATCATGAAGTGTTGATTTATTTTTAGTGGTTTTTTTATGATTATTTGTATTGTCCCACTATTAATGCTTCTAGTTTACTTGGCCAATGAATTAAATGATTTTAGTATATAATTTGACACTCGAGAGAGGGAAGTTCTATGTATGAATTATGGGAACACAACCTAGGCGACTATAAGGTTGGAAGATTATAGTTCTTTTGTAGTAATTAGAAGAACTAGAACTTAAGGACTGTTTAATTACTTGGTTCTAAATAGGGATATTGAAATCGAGTTTCTAAGCATATTATCAAATTTGACGTTTGGGAGAGGTAATTGGGTTATTATGAGGTTCTTGACTAATTAATTATAAGATTCACTTAATAGAATAGTTAGCACAGATTAATCTAGTATTTTTAATTATTTGTTTTTGCTACTTTATTTTATTTGTTTAGTTATTTTTATTAGTTTCTTTTGTTCATTTATCTAGTCAATCATCCAAGTAATCTTAAAGCCAATTATTTGGTAATTAATGCAAATTAGACACAATCCTCGAGGGTTGACATCTGTACTCTTGGTACACTTTATTACTTGCGACCGTATATGCTTGCACTTCACAATCTTACAAGCTTTTGGTGTCATTTCCAGGCATTGTTGTTTAGTTTTGGTTAATATCAATACCAATCAACTTTAAGATTAATTTGGATATTTTTACTTATTTTAGTTTTATTTTTCTCGCCTTTAATTTTTAGTTTAGTGTCTTTGTCTAAGGTTCTTGGAGATGCATCATCTACAAGTCCTTTCAAGCTTTGTTCAACAAGATTCGGAGCCATTTCATAGTGCTTGGTGGAGATTCAAATAACTACTCTCAAGGTTCCCATGTCACAGTTTGTCAGATGAAGGTGAACTTTACATTTTCCTTCTTGGCTTGAGCGATGCAACAAGAAACGCAGTGGAATATGGAAATGGTACCATCACTTTCTACCAACTATTCGTCAATGAGGCCTACTACATGTTGGAAAATATGGCAGAGTACTATTACTGGGATTTGAATTGTTCAAGAAACAACTATGGTTAGGAGAGCAATCCTTGCTTAATGGAGTCGTGTGTTGACACCCCATTTGAAGAGACTATACAGGCATTAGAAGAGGCACTTACCCAAATGACAATGCAACTCAATCAATTGAAAGGTAATGCCAACCACTAGATGATTGCCCGCCCAACATACGCAAATTAATGATATGGAAATTCAAGTTAGACAAATCGTCAATACAATTGCTGAATTGAAACAATGAAGTATGCCTACCACATTTGAGGTTAAACCAAACAAGGAACCAATACAAAGAGAAGAGCACTTAGAGATGTTTGAAAATGATTCTCTAAGTGAGGATGAGGCCTAAGACTTGGTCATGCAAATAGAATTGCAAGAAAAAGTCTTTGGTCTTCAACATGAAGCACCAACACCAGTCTTTAACAACCATATCTATGAAGATCCTATGTGGCTAACACTTCCTCCATCAAAATTAGTATCTTTCCTACGAGTCCACCAAGCCTATTCATCGGACCTAACTTAAGTTGGACACACGTGCAACATATTTCTATATCTTACCAAGCTTAAGGGCAGCACGCCACAAGACCCATTTATAGTATTCTAAGACACCCACATGGGTAGAAGCCGCTCTTTGATAAGCTACCTCTCCAAAAGTCAAGCTGACAACTTTAAATCAAGCGCTCTTAAGAGGCACCCCAAGCTTTCTATCTTTTCCCTCAATTTATTTTTTTAGTTTGTGTTTGTATTTTAGTTTATTTCAAATTTTTGCATTAATATTTGATTTTAGTGGGTTTTGATAAGTGTTGAAATAATCGGGAGCTTAAAAACATGAGTTTTGATGGAAAAAAATTTGAGGAAATAGTAGAGACTCATAAAATAGGGTTAGAATCCCCTGGGTATATGTTCTCAACCTTTGCCCTTTTATTGCTACAAACATTGACGACAATGTTTAGTTTAAGTTTGAGGGAGGGGATATTTTGTTGATTACTTGTGGCGTCTCAACCTTAATTGCCTTAATTTTTTTATTGATTATCATTATTTTCTTTATGTCACTCATGTTTGGGAGCTCTTGTTTATTTTGTTTAGGTTGTATAGTGCTTTTTAGGTTTTTTTTTTTTTCTTTACTTGTTTGAAAAAAGTGTGAGATTTGGGAAATTAGATATCTAGAAGTCATAGCTCTTGTTTATTTTGTTTAGGTTGTATAGTACTTTTTAGTTTTGTTTCTTTACTTGTTTAAATAATTTGTGAGATTTAAGAAAGTAGATATTTAGAATTGTACGATGATATAGCCATAGTTTGTTCTCTTAGGTGTTTGGAAATGTGATTCATTGAGATTTCTATGTGCTTGACTAGCATTGGTTAAACTTCATTTTTGACTCTCTTCACTTGAGCACTAAAAACCATGATCACTTGAAATTTTAAACTTTTGGATAACACTTATGTGCATTAGATAGTTGTTGACATCTCATGAACTCTAAAACTCATTGTAGTGAAACTTGAGGCGAAATCATACGTTAGGTATCATTGGAGAGATGATTTATGCTTTTGTTTGGACCGTTTCAGCCTTTGAAGCTAAGCTATGTAAACTTCACTGATAATTTCCCCCATTGAGCCTATTTAACTTATTTCTTTTATCACCTACATAAGCTTAACTTACCCATTTCATGAATTCTTTTCACTTAAACCATCACTCATAGGAATGTTTGCATATTTGCATGAATTTGAAGATTAATTGTTGAGAGTAAGCATAGAAGTGATGTGAATTACATTTGTGGCTTCGTTGTATCCAAAGTTACATTTAGTGTTTCTTTGATATTTTGTTCTTTTTTTTCTTAGTTTCATTTATGTCTTTCTCCCCATTATCCAAGTGTATAAAGCTAAATACATTTGGGGGAGTTTGAAAAAAAAGAAAATGAAAAGAAGGAAGAAAATGAAAAAGAAAAGAACAAAAAGAGAATAAATTCTTGTTAATTTCTTGTTTTTATGTTTGCAAAAACTTATGACTAAAGTTATGTAGAAATGTTTGAAATAGAGGAACAATCAAATCAAAGTTGGTGTGTGAGTTTTCATTCATTTCATACAAGGTCTATGAGGTGTATTACATGTTTAGAATGATCCGAGCCAAAAAATAATCCCTTCCTACTACCCTTTATCTTAGCCTTGCAATTACAAGCCTTAAAAGTCCTTGATCTTTAATGAGATGCTAACTTACATTAGTGGAGAGTAACACAAATAATGGGCTTATAATAGTTTTGTATTTCATTAGCAAGAGATTTCTTATTGTTTGTCTAAGTGCATAAGTCTATCTGGTGTTCAATTGGTAAAGTGAGATTGATTTAGCACATACTTATATTGAGAGAGTCTTGAATAGAGTGAATTGATATTTAATGTTGAAATTCTACAAAATCTCAGTGTTTGCACTTCCATTGAGCTTTGAACCATTTTGTGGTTTTTGAGCTATTTTGACTAGCCATCAAATAGATTGAAAACTCACACTTCAATTTTTTTTTTTTTTTTTTTGGGTTTCTTGTTGGTTTAAGTTTTGTATTTCTTATTTTTCTTGTGTTTTTCTTAAGGGCAAGCAAATGTTTAAGTTTAGGAGTATTTGATTAGTGAGTATTTTACTCACAAACCAATTATTTCTTAAGCTTATATGATTGTGAAAATCCTTAAACTTTTGTGTTGTTTTTATTTTTTGGTGTTATTTTGAAGGAAAATAAAAAATGGGACATTATGGGATTTTTGGCATCATTTTAGAGCTATAAAGGGCTTGTTTTAGGCTAAACCAGCCTTGGCCGCGTGCTAGCCATGCGTTAGGATGTGGCCGTGTGTAAGTTAGGGGAGACCCATGTGAAGACCTACATGATGTGCTGCCCGTGCATGCGCTAGGCAGTCGTAGGCCTGGTAGCCCAAGACTTTCTCGCACTTGCATGCAATCGTGCCACACTACTACGCGGCCTGTGGTGTGCTAAAGTGCAATTGAGGGTGGTGGCCCTATTCCTCAATCTGACAGCCCAAAATTCATTCTTAATGAAGCCCTAGATGCCTTTTAAGCCCTAAGAACCCCAAAGAGAAGAGAAGGCCTTCATTTTTCATAGAGGAGGCACATTTTCCTGATCTCATTTTGGAGTTGATTCTAAGGAAGAAGATGGGGAAAAAGAAAAGAGAAAAAATATATTTTCTTTTGTTTTAGTTAGGATTTATTTTCTAGTCTGAGATTTAGGTTTAACTTTCAATTAACCATCATGGGAGAAACATTTGGAGATTAAGAAGTATTAGAGGAAAACAAGATGAAGAACTTGGAGATCGTGACAACTTCAATTTGGGTTTTTTCATTCCTATTCTTTTCTTTTTTATTTTTATGATTTGTAAATGTTGAACCTTTGATGTTTACTTGTTTAATTTTAGTTATGAAGTAGTTGCTTTTTTAGAGCTTTGCTTTTTGCCTTATTATAAAGTGTTGATTTATTTTTAGCTTTTTTTTTCAGAGTTTCTTCGCATTGTCCCACTATTAATGCTTCTATTTTACTTGGCCAATGAATTAGATGATTTCAGTATGTGGTTTCCATGTATGGATTGTAGGAAACGCAACCTAGGTGACTATAAGATCAGGAGATTAATAGTTCTCTTGTAGTCATTAGAAAAACTAGAGCTTAATGAATGTTTAATTAATTATTTCTAGATAGGGATTTTGGAATTGGATTTTTGAGCATATTACCCAATTTGACTCTAGGGAGAAGTAATAGGGTAAATTAAGACATTCTCGGCTAATTAATGATGAGGTTCACTTAATAATTAAATTAGCACTAGTTAATTATGGTGAAATCAATGCTCTAGTGTTTTTAATTCATCACTTTATTTTATTTGCTTGGTTATTTTTATTAGTTTCTTTTAATTGTTTCTTTATCTGGTCATCCAAATAATCTTAAAGCCAATCATTTAGATGCTTAACACAAATTAAATACAATCCTTATGGGATTGACATCTATACTTTTGGTACACTTTATTATTTGTGACCGTGTGCGCTTGCATATTATAGGCTAACAGTGACATACCATACATAATGCTTTGCTAACTTAAATGTGTGCATAACAAATGCATTTCATAAAATAACAAAAAAAAACATGTTTGAAAACTATTTTGTTCATTCCTTAGGTAGAGTTTAAAGCTTACTTAAAATCTGCACTGAGTATCCAATTAACCTATGCCCTCTTTATCCTCTAAAACCTACTTAAATAATACCCTACTATTAGCCAATATTGTAGCTAACAACCAAAAACATTTCTCAAATAAACTCTCAACAATTTTTTTAAGAAAGGAAAAACACACAAAAACAAAGAAAAACTTTACAAATCTTGCTTCAAACTAGAGAAATCTAGAGTCCACTTTCCTCCTAACATCCTCACAAACTAAACAATTGGGTCTTTTAACATCCTCACAAACTAAACAATTGGGTCTTTTAACGTCAGATTCTCGAGACATCCTTTCCCATCATGAAATTAAGGCTCGAGTCTAGAGATTGCTCCTTGAATATACCCACTAGGATGGTCTAAAAGAGAATCGTGAAGATCATCTAAGTTTTCTTTTGAAAGGTCATCCTTACTAGAAAAGTATTTAATTTTCTCTACTAGTAGACATAAGACCTTTTGATTTACAATTTCGCTCATAAATTTGACGGGAACACTTAGGACACTTTGAAGCTGTGGCACGAGCTCTTCTTTTCTTAACGCATAGTCTTGTACCCATCCTAGATTGACCTATATTATTTACTTCACTAGGATGAACAAGACCTTCTATATATACTTTAATATCAGTTGGAAGTTTAAAACAAGAAAATACCCAAAGATGAGTGAATTTAGTTTTGTACTTCTTTTTTATTTCTTTTTGAGAAAGGGAAGGAAAATATTTTTTAAGATGCTCTTACTTAGGATCTATAATAAAAAAGAAAAAGAAAAATAAAGTGAGATTCTTGATAGTGAATTGAAAAACTAGGAAATTTTTCAAGAGATTTGAAAGCTTTGAGTGGATTTGAAAGAGTATTGAAAAGATTTTGTGAGAGTAAAAGAGAAAAGATTGAAGGATATCTGGAAAATTATAAGGAATTCTAGAGATTCGATAGAGAAAATTCAAGAGTTTAAAGAGAGATTGAGAAATCTAGAGAAAGAAAAAAACAAAGAGTTTTGAACCTAGGTGCATAGTGATGTGATATATAGACAAAGGATAGATTATTGTTTTGACACAAGGAAAACTATACAGATGCGTGTAACACTATTCTAAATAGTGGTGGGCTAAATTAAAAGGCCAAGTAAAAGTGATTTAACGGATTACTAAAAACTATTATCATTTATTAACAAACTAACTAAAAATATTTTTGTATTTTTTTAATTTTTTTAAATTTTTATGTGTTTTTAAATTTTTAAATTTTTGTGTTTTTTTATTAAAATTAAAATTTACAAAAGTCTAAAACTCAAAAAATATTCATTGATAACCATATCATTAAAATGTGTTTTTAGAGGCCACTGATACAAAAACAAAACAAAACAAAAAAAAAAAAAAAAAAACCTAATCAAACATGATTACATCCTCCATAACCTGGTTCACTTTAACAAGTTTTTCCAAAAATCATTTTTCTAAATTTTAAGAAAAACAACATAGAAAACAAAAATAAAAAGGACACACTAAAAAAAAAAGAAAATAATATTACTTTTTAATATTTATAGATTCTTCATCTAAGTTTGAATCTATATAAAAAAAAAGGTCAACAGAAGAAGTTAAACCATCATTTGAAGTTGGTTTGTAAGAAAAAGAAAGTCCCCAAAACTCTCATCATTTAATGCTTGTTGGTATTACTTATCAAAATCATTCACAACACTATCGATCACTTTTGGTGGAACATAACTGGATCCAGAATTACTAAGAGTAAAGACTTCCTACAAACCTAAATTACCCCTAACTTTTAGAAATTCTTTTACAAAATCAAACTCTTTATTTTCAACAGGTTCATTTTCAACAACAATTTCCTTTCCTCAATCAAGAATTTCCTTTTGTAAATCACCTAATGTTGCTTTTAATACCATGGAATTCTCAACTTTATGTGTTTCATTAATTGCAGAAATCATATAACAAGTTTCAACTTTTGATGAATCAGTCATCTCAAAAGAGTTGACCAAACCTGTTAATGGATCAGGTAGTCCAATAGAGGTACTTCAAAAAAATTGACTTCACATTGTTTGCCCGTAGGTTGCGACATCTTGAAAACATTGAATTCAGAAGTCATGTTTCCAAAAGACAATTTTACGATACCATTTCTATAATTAATCAAGGCATTTGAAGTTGTAAGAAAGGGACAACCTAAAATAACAAGGACTTAAAAATTTAAAGTGGAAACCGGTTATGTATCCAAAACAATAAAGTTTATTAGGAAGTAAAACTTATCAATTTGAATTAACACATCCTCCATTATTCCTCTTGGAATTTTCACAAAATGATTAATTAAGTGAAGTGTAACAAAAGTTGACTTAAGTTCACTAAAACATTATTGTTGACAAATAGAATAAGACAAAAGGTTGACACTAGCATCAAGATCTAATAATGCATGATCAATTTAAGTGTTTCCTATGATACGAGAAATTGTGGGCCAACCAGGATCTTTATACTTCAATAGTAAATCATGTTGAATGATAGAATTAACATTCTTAGCTAAAAATACAGTTTTAGTCACATTATGCTTCTTTTTAATTATACAACAATCTTTCAAAAATTAGCATAAGATGGGACTTATTTAATTGCATCTAAAGGTGGAACATTAATGTTAAATTGCTTAAAAAGTTCAAAAAAAAATTTAGTATTTTTATCAAACTTCTCTTTTGAAAGCAAAACTTGTGGAAAATGAACTTTCGGAACAAATTTCTCTTTCGAAACAACATTTTCTTTCTCAGAACTTCCCTCATTACTATTAATTTTATCATCACTTTTCAAAGTCGAATCAATAGTTTTACCACTTTAAAGAACTGAAATAAAATTAACAATTTCTTCTTGTATGAAGAACTTGAAGAGGCAATTTTATTAGTAAAAGAATAATGTACTAGTTAAGTAGAAAATTTGCCCTTTTCTTTAATTTCAAGTGAAGAAATAAGCTTAGAAATGGACTCCTTAATCTCATGAATGGCTTGTGAAGTGCGTGTGTTATGAACTTCTTGTTTTTGAATGCATGCTTTTTGAGCTTGCATGAATGATTGCAAAGTGTCTTCAAGAGTTTTAACTTGAGAATGAAGATTTTCAGAAGGTGAAAAATTTTGAGGGGACCTTTGAAAATTTTGTGAATTTGATGAAAATTGTGAATTTTGAGGTTGTTTTAAAAATTGTGGACGATTTTGAAAATTTTAAGGTCGTTTGGTGGTGTTTGCTGTGGTTGACCATTCCTCCAACTAAAATTGGGGTGATTTTCTATTGCGGATTATATATGTCAGAATATGGAGATGAAAAAGGTTTCTTATAATTCACCTATTCGGGAACTCTTCATTAAAAACAAGACAGTTATAAGTTGGGTCACCTAGAGCTTGGCAAACACTATACAAAGTTTAAAACTTAGGTTCTTAAATATTCTTACGTTCTATAGCTTCAATCTTTCTTGACAAATTGGCACTCATAGCACTTCGATCATTCTCTTGCTAAGTTGATGAACACCTATTTGAGTGTTAGAAAGATTAGACCTAATTGAGCCTTCAAAATTAACATGTTGTCAAGATTGAGAGTTTTCAACTAAGTTATTTAGAAAATCTAACGCTTCATCAGGTTCTTTATCAAGGAATTTTTCATTACTCATTATTTTAATGAACTAACAGGTTTCCATTGTTAAACCTTCATAAAAGAAACTAATATAATGCAATTTTTTAAAGCCATGACGTGAGCAAGAGTACAACAAATCTTTAAAACGTTCCTAGCTTTGAAAATAAACTTCCTTTGCATTCTGAGAAAAATTTTGAATTTGTTTCTTCAAAGCATTGATTTTATGAATTGAAAAGAATTTCTTCAATAACTTAGTTTGTATTTCTTGCTATATACCAATGGACCTAGATTTTAAAGATGTCAGCCAAGTTTTAGCATTGTCTTTTAAAAAAAAAATAAAAACTTTAGCCTAACAATTTCATTTGAAATATATTGGTCAGTGAAAGTAGCACAAATATCTTCAAACTCTCTAAGGTGTTATTAAAGATTTTCAAATTCTAAACTATGAAAATTTGTAAGCAAATTGATCATTCTTGGTTTAAACCTAAAGTTATAGGCATTGAGCGGAAAAACTAGACATGATGGAGTGGATTCTTAGGGTGGTTGCAAATAATCTAGTATTGAATGAACATTATTGATGAGTTGTTGAGCAATAATGTTTTCATTATGAACATTTTTATCATCACACAACAAAGACTAAATGTGGTTCTAAACTTTTCTTAATCAATCTACGAGTTTTAGACACAGGAGACCAAACCGACATACAAATTATTTAAAATATTTATAGAATTTTAAAGATGAAACACTAAGCTTTTCTTTATTCGGGGAGAATAAAATAGTGAATGAAAAGCATCTGTCTTATTTATTTTGTAGATTTTGAAAATTATATCCTTTAAGAATGTTCCCATAAAAGATTGGTGGGGCAAAGGCTCCTTAAAAACCAACCTCTTGGTCAAAATAACGTTCCTGGAATTACTAGTGTTGGGAGAATCTTTAAAAGTAACTGATTATGAGAAAGGGTTCCCAGTCAGTATCAATCCTCAAATAAAACTTCCTGAAAAAATATTTTTCACAAAAACATAATTTATTATTAAGTATTATGTAAAACCTAATCTAAAATTTTATGAAGTTTTCTTTCTAAGTCAAAAAACTTAAAAATAAACCAAAAACTAACAAAAAAATGTATTACAAAGAAAAAAAAAAGACAAGAAAAGAAAATATTTATATTTTTTTATTTTTTTATTTTTTTATTTTCAATTATGAATAGTAAAGTGAATAGTACCTGACGTGAAAAGTAAGTTATAGAAAACACATGCAGATTTACATAAATAGTACTTAACTCCTGCAAAACAGCAAATATTAAAAAAAAACAAATAAAACAAAAAAAGAGTTAAAAATAAAAGAAAAGAAAAGAAAATAGACAAAATATACAATACTAGAAACAACTTTGTTCCCCACAACAGCGCCAAAAACTTGACTCAGTCTAAAAATATAAAATCCGATATAACCTCAAGGATAAGGTTGTCTCAAGTAATAAATACTCGGTGAATTTGAAGTCAAACCCATAGGGAAGAATTTTGTTTAGTTCAAGTATATTTATTATTTTAACTTTTTATTTATTTAAAAGCTGAAAAATATGATGATTAATATTTATTATTTACAAAATATATTTATAATATTTTACATATTTTTTGTAGCATTTTTCATTTTCAAAATCTTATTATTTTGGAACAAGATTTTGAAAATGCAGCTTAAATTAAAATGAACTTCAACAACAAGTGCAATTAATTTAAAATAACCTTAACAAAATAACAACAAATTAATAGGGATAAAACAAGAATTATAACAGAGCTAAGATTCAAAAGTTCCATCATGGCAATCAACTTAAACAAATTTTAGTTTTTCTAATTCTTTATCAATTGGTTTAAGAATACATTGTGTCATCTTATGTCCACAATAAATCAAGCATTACCAAGCATTTATTGTGTCATTTCATGTCCATAATACAGCAAAAACTTAACTTAATAAATGAGCAAAATTTCAGCATTTCTTTACTAAAATGTCAACCAAAATAATAAGCTAAGCATTTATCAAGCCATTCTTTGTCTTCGACTAATCAAGATCCTCCTAAGCATTATCTGTGCTAGTATATGTTGTTAGAAAATTAAAACCAAAATTTTGACAGAGTTTTGGCTAAAAAAATATAAAATCTTAAGTTTTTTAGAAAATATTTTCACATTATAACTACTTAGAAAACTAAGAAACACTAAAAATATTTAGAGTAATTTCTGCTAGAGTTTCCTTTTCTCACATTTTCTAAAGAAAGAAATTAAAAAGTCATATTTAATAAAATACTAAAAACATTATTGAACATAATTTTTACAGCATAATCTGAGAAATATTTTATAAAAACTTAGACTAAAAGCTGAATACAAAAACTAGAACTATTTATACAAAGTGTTTTTTATATTACAAAAAAAGGCCCGGTATTTATAAACTTTATATTGGCAATATTGCCTAATTTTTTAATATTTTTTTACTGTTTTTTCTGCTAAATTCAAATTTAAGTTGTGCAAATTGTTTTTTTTTTTTTTTTTAGATTTTTTCCTCCTTTTCTTTCTCACCTAGGCCTTCTTCAAAATCTAGAAATTTGGATGTTATCCAGTGTAGCGTGAAACAGAGATGGACATCTTCAAGTCATAGATCTCGTTGACCAAAGACTAATCTAAGGGTGATGGATACACTGATGAAACTGGGACCCGGCCTGCTGATGAAGGCCGTTAGATGAGTCCTACTCAATGAATCGAACGTATAGCGAATTTTCAATAGCACCGAGACAAACCCACGTGTGTAGGCCCCATTGGCTGTCGCGCGTTGAGGTGCGCAATGACGTTCGCACCACTTGTCCTAGAACCAATGGCCGATATCTTATTGGTCAGTGAATCCGACAATCAAAATCACGCCACGTGTCACCTTCTTTCTATAATTCAATATTTTGTGCTTTTTGAAGCATTTGTTGTCCGATTTTGTCCGTTTTGGTACCGTTTTGCTCCTTTTTCCATCAGATATCAAATCTAAAGATAGAAAATTGAAACAAAATTAATTATTTTACAAATATAATTTTTCCAATAATATTAAAAATATTTATTTTACATTAAAATACATAAAAATAATTGCAAACTTTTAAAATTCTAGTCTCTTTCGATTTGACACAGATATAATTTTCAAGACTTGAAAATATTTTTAAAATTACTAAAAATCTTATAGAACATATTTACAAACTTAAAATACACTATCAAACACATTAAGACTAGAGATGCCAGCCCGTTCTCTTTAGGTCCACATAGGCCATGGGTCGGGCCAACCCAAATAAGAATTATCTCGACACAGCCCACACCACTGGCTAATTTTATGTGAGCCAGGCTAAACCGTGTCGTGGGCCTTGAATGGGTGGCCTATCCATTTATGAGTTAGGATGGTTAAACCCATCTTAACCTATCATAGGTTTAGATGAGCCAACTCATCTAAGGATGCAATTTTTAATTTTAAATTTTTTTTATTTTTAAATTTTTAAACAAGTTAACAAATATAAAAGTTTAAATACAATAGAAATATGAAAAATGATATATTATTTACGATTGCCTCATTAATAACATTTCCAAAAAAAAACCCAATGAGGCAAAATCTTAGTAAGGAAAAAGAGTACAATCAAAATAATTACACATAAGATGTTTATAAAATTACTAAAAAAAAAAAAAAAGCTTGCTATGATATGTGTGGCTTTTTACTAGAGAAGGACATACTCAGTCATGTTCACCTGTAAATAAACATAGAAAAACATATATAAATAAATTTATATATTTAAATGAAATTGGGCCACAATAAGCCTTTGGTGGGTTGGCCCATTGTGGGCCTATATGGGCCTTACACAGGCCGAGATGGGCCGGCCTGGCCCAAGCTTAGCCTAGGCCATGATTTTCATGGGACATGCCGGATAGGCCCATGGGCTGATAAATGTTGGCCAAACCCAACCTACCAATATTTATGGGTTAAGTCGTGCCTTGAATAGTGATAAGTCGTGCCAGCCCGACCCAGCCCATCAGCATATCAGGATGGGCCTGGGTCAACCCATGGGCCTCGCTCCATTGTTGCATCTCTAATTAAGACAAAATAAAATTACCACTCATTATTTTCACGTCTTTGATTAATTTCAAACTAAACTAATATTTAACGCACCAAAACAACTCTAAAAATTACCAAAAAAAAATTATTAAATATAAAAACACACTAAACACATTGTTAAACATGTTTACACTAAGACACTAAAATACTATTTAATACAAAAATGCTATTAATTAAGAGATTTAATAAGAAATAATACAAAATAATGATATTTAACCTTAAGAAATACACATTTTCACAGTCTTATCAGCAATCAAATGTGTTTTGATTTGAAAAACATGTGAAGCATTACTTTGGTGAAAACAATCATTAAGGTCTCGCTAAATCTCAGCAGCAAAGTGTAAATATAGCAGACTATTGGCAATTTCTTGACTAACAGCATTGAGAATCCAAGAAATTACCATGCTATTGCAGCGAGTCCACGTGGAGAAGAGAAGATTGTCCGAAAGTGGCTGCGGCATGCTTCCATCAATGAAACCCAGCATGTTTATAGCTCTAAGCGCCATAACCATGGCTCGGGACCAAGTGTTGTAGTTCAAGCCAATCAATTGGTGAGAGATAAGAGCAAGGCCAGGATGATCGCCGTTGTGCCGAAAATAATGACTTTCAGAATCTTCCATTGGTGGTGTTGTAGAGGTACTAACCACTTGACGATTGTTGCCTTTGGCCATCAGACAGAATGGACGGGGAAGAATGAGCGGAAGAGTTCTCTCTGATACCATATCAGAGTATGCACAGAAAAGAAAAGAAAAGAAAATGAAATGCCCTCATCCACAAGAATAGGACGACGATACAGCTTTTGCATAGAGGCTGGGGACAGTGACTTGTAACAGAATTGAGGGCTCATTATTTCAAAAGAAAGAAATAAAAGAAAAGAAAATAATGTAAACCAGAGCTAACTTGTTATATACAATATTTATAAATATGCCTCAATCAATTCTAATAGACCAAAAACTCTTTTTTTAAAAAAAAAATTACCTTCGGTTTCACCATTAAGAAAGGAGGAATAATAATAATAATAATAATATGAGATTTGGCAAATTCATTCAAAAGCGGAAAGTAGAAATTAACCGCACTACGATCTTTTTTGGGCCTGCACCAATTTCTAAGGTAGCCCTGGAATTTTAGAAAGGTGATTTGAATCATGTACGTTGTCAAGAATTTTCTGTAAAGACTAGTCACGTGACAATAAATGACAGTAAGAAACGCTTTCTATTCAAAACCTTAACCCCTCGTAACGCAATTTAGATTGGGAAATTGTCTAGCAAAACTGATGCTATTTTGTCTAAACCCTTCCAAAAGATACAGAGTGAACCCTAACTAATTGTGATACAATTGCCAAAAGAACAAACTTAAAAAAAATTAAAAAAAAAGGCATAAAAAGTGCACTCGTCAACACTAGCTATCTGCCCTGACCATAGTAACTATTAAACAAAGCTAAAAGTGAGATATCCATGCCTGTCCCAAGCTGAAGTCCTGGCTATAAACTCACTTCTCTTTCTTAGCCAAGGCCTCCCCTTTGTATTCGCTGCCAGCAGTGACCACAAAGCCAGCTCCAACCTGGAATGAAGTTCGATGAAAATAATAAGATGCCAACTTAAAGTGTACAGGCGGAGAAAGAGAGCAAGAAAGGGAGAGAATGTTACTTGGCAATCTCTCAATACAACACGTTCTTGAAGCTGGACGTTACTGCAAATCACTGAACCTTGAATTGAACAACCATCCCCAATGGTAACATGATTCATTACTACTGAATTAACAACCTGCAGATATCAAGAAAAGGAAGAGACAAAACTACAAAATCAACACTATCAACGTAAATTTGTCATCAACTAATCCAGCAAAAGCAATAGAAAGGGTGGATTATGCTATTCCTTGCATCATTTTATACCAAGGAATGGTTATACCTTTACATTAGAGCCTATCCTGCAGTGACGGCCAATAACGGATCGCTTTACACTGCACTTGTCACCCATCTGTGAACCTTCACCAAGCATACAATATGGTCCCACCTAAAATTATTTTAGGCACCAAAAAGTGCAACAATAACAGCCATGAAGTGGGAATGTGTTGCGACAAAAACTTCCAAAATGCTTTACCTCACAAGAACTTATACTGATTTCATAATCAAATATTTGCATCACTAAGTGTCAAAACAGACTTACCGTCGTTTTAGATCCTAGCTCTGCTGAAGGATCAATGATATTATTTTGGGCAGAGAAAGAATACCCTGACAAATTCCTAGCCTCTCCTATGACCTGACATGTTAAAAGGTGCAAACATCCTTTAATTGTTGGTACCCTGACATGTTAAAAGGGCGGGTTTTTTTTTTTTCTTTAATTTGTTGTTGCCCCGGGGGGTTGGGGGTGGGGGTGGGGGGGTGGGGTTTGGTGTTGTGGTTGCGGTTGTGGGGTAGATTTATTTTAATTTTTTATTTATTTTGTTGCTCAAAGAAAGGGTTCAGTCAAACTCACGTCTCGGTTGATGTCACTGAATGCCTGGATGGAGTTCAATCGAGCACAGTGGTTGTTGCTGCTAGCAATATAAACACAACATTTATGGGTCCTCCGGACAGGATCAGAGCCATTAGGACCCAAAGCATAGAATTGATGAAAACTTGGTTTTGATGCATTAGCCAGTATTTGAGACTGTATTAATT
This sequence comes from Artocarpus hirsutus, assembly GCA_946598075.1. Lineage (NCBI taxonomy): Eukaryota > Viridiplantae > Streptophyta > Magnoliopsida > Rosales > Moraceae > Artocarpus > Artocarpus hirsutus. Next base: position 14,439 of record CAMOHE010026291.1, on the reverse strand, counting down.
GGCTATTATGGGAACCAACCTTCTCATTTCCATTTTCTTCAGGTTGTGGGGCACCATTCAACAATACTTCCGATCTCTAGTATTCATGAACGAAACAAACATTACGTCATAACCTTTTAGAAATGCATAAACACAAGAAATATAATTTGCACAGTCCAAGCTTAACAAACCAGCTGGCTCCTGACAAGATAAGGCAACACATCTCGCTTCAAACTAAGAAATGTCTCCTTTTGATAAAGAACTTCCTGCAGAACAGACCTGGGAGGGAATCAGGAAGCCACCAGAGGACGTGACGAAACCAATTTGCATAGAAAGTAATAACTTGATATGAAAACAACAATAATAAAAAAAGGGAGAAAAACCTCTTAAATGCATATAAATGAGCATCCATGAGATCTGCTCGAATTTCCATCTACAAGAACAGACAAAAGAGAAAATATGCGTGAAACAAGCACAAACCCATCAACTCAAATATCAAAGAGAAATCTTACTTCCGTTTCTTGATAGATAGCTAGATGCGTATCTCTTCTTAAATATATATGTGTGTGTGTGTGTGTGTGTGTGTGTGTGTGTGTCAAATATATATATTATAAAAAAAAAATTAAATGTGTAGGAACCACGTACAATAACCAATACTTTTTTGTACCCAGAAAATGCTCCTTTAGGCAGCAATATATTGAATAAGCAACTCAAATGTATAATTTAGCATTCAGAAAAGGAGTGACTAGAGGTCAATCAACAACTCATACTTTGGTTGACAATGAAAGCAAAAAACATTAAATGCTTCAACATTACCAAGCAGATGAGAAACGGACTCAAAAATGAGAGATGCACAAACAGAAGTTAATTACCTGCCCAGCTGCACGTAGAATGCTTTTTTGAATTCGGATATCTTTCTCAAGTTCTGATCCTGTTTATAGCCAAAAGATGCTAGTTGAGAAACTCGTCTCTTAATACTGGTTAAATAAAGACAGGAAAATCAAAAGAACTACTCTAACCAGTTGCTATGTAGAGTAAAAACTGTTTCGTAGGGTCCAACCCAATAAGGTTGTAGCATCCAGGTTTCTTGGTTTTGTCCTTCCCGCCAGAAGATCCTGACTCCAAAGGTCCACTGACAGGAGTAGAGCAAAGCATTGCTGTTACTACTGCATCATGCCGTCTATGAGCAGCAGCCACTGCACCAGGAGGAACATCAGAAACAATATCACCACTCACAACCTGCAAGAACAGAAGAGCCAATAGCTATAGAGAAGCAACACTTCAGAACTCAAAACACCACAGGAACGGGAGTTCTAACCAAAATATCATTTGCCGTCAGATGATGGGAAATTGCCCGGATTGCACCAGCTGTTCCTACATCCTCAGGAACTGCTGCAACCTGCAGAATATAGAAAAAAATAATAATAACAAAAAAATAATATAAAATAAATTATATCTGTCTGCATAAACATTAAATAAGGAAAAATGAGACGTACATGCTTTTAATACAGCTGAAATTGGTAGTAAATAGCAAATATTGTGAAAGGGCATGGCCCTATAAAGCTGAAAAAATCCAGTATACAAGCAACAATATAGCCAGAATACAAGAAAAGAAGGCAGCATAATTTTAGGAGTTGAGTAATTGTACAAAACCAATTCTCTTTCCAAAAAACACTTGGTGGGACCTTCAAGTTATAGCCATTCTATTTCACCCAAACCAATTTCCCATTGCAGCCAAAAAGAGAATTGATATTGCTCTCTTCTTGTGCTATAGCTATTCCATCCAATTTTACATGTCTATACTAAAATTATTGAAGCTAGAGCCAGAGAAACCCATAAAATCTGAACTGCTATCATCACTGACCAGCAGATATATAGCACACTCTTCTTTTTCGGTGGGCTAAATGGTGTCACCAGTGGATAAGAGAGTTAAGAGAAAAGAAAGAAAGATGAGAGAGGAAACCAAAGTATGGTGGAGATAGACCAAAGATGAGAGAAAAACTTGGAGATACGCCGCGAACCTAATGAGCAACGTTTGCCCGCAGAATGTATCAACAAACCTTACCAGAAATTTCTTAGTGGCGTGGGAGATGAGGCAAACCAGACAGATAAGGTGAAGGGGTTATCAAATATGAGAGAGAGAATTATTGAAAAAAGAAATTAACAATAGAATAGAATAGTCTTACCACTCATCCCACATAATAATCACACTATGGTCGTTCAATTGGAATGGTTATTACCACGTATTTATCCAACCAAACAAAGTAATTAAACTTCTTGCCATTCCATTCCACACCCCCCAAACAAAAATGACAAAGGACTTGATTCTGAGATACTGTGTTCTTCATGCACATAAATTAGATGCCCATAATGTCAAATCTCCTATATGCATAATAACGTCTTCAATTTTTCATTGCAACAATAGGCAACCAAAATATAGAAAGCATGACCAGATGATCATATTGAAAAACAATAATAATAAACAGAGCTGTTTAGCTCCTTTTTTGGACTGTGGTTGGAAGAAAACCGTAAAACTTTCAAGGGAAGAGTCTGGCATCATTTGGGATAAGATTAAATATTGTCCATCAGGATAAGATTTTTAATTGTTTACTCTAATCTGATCTTACTAGGAACTAGGGTTCAGTTTAGTAACGCCCCATTTTTTAATTTGTTTTTTGTCCCTTGAGGAATTCTCTTCCTCTTCTTATAAGTTATACCGTACATAATTCTTTTTACAGTAATGAAAATTGTCTTTGTTTCACAAAATAATAATAATAATAATAATAATAATAAAGCTAAACACATAACCAATCTTAATTTTTTGGTCGGCTTTGGGCGAGTACCTAAGTGTTTCTAGACTCCATGAGATATGAAAGAACACAGCCACACAGGTAAGACATTTGGGGAGCATCTAGGGGCTCCTGCTCTAAGAGGAAGCAGGTTGCAGGATTTCTCTTTAGCAACAGAAACAAGAGTTTGCCAGAATGTTGGTATACTGGACATGACTATAGATCGAAATTTCAGGTTTTTTAAGTTATAAATAGGATCTGAAGAAATTGGGCTACTAGTTGCAAGGAGAAAATATGCCAGATGGAACTGACTATTTATATGCCTCAAGGATTGTGAACTGCCTCAAGGAAAGACTACAAGGAGGAGTGACAAAATCAAAGAAACAAGGGGACAGGGAAGTAAATAAATAAATAACCAAAGGCCTATATCCTTTTAATAAACTAACATATGCAATCAAGAAGAAATAAGAAAGATGATCTAGTCATAAGCATAAATCAATCTCGCCAAACCAAAAACAACATTAAAAAGATGATCACAAAAAGCGATTACCATGAAATTGCTTGATTCTATGGATATCAAAATTGCTATGTTTGATAACTGATATTGGATGATAGAAGACACCTTGTCTTTACTCGCTATGGCTAGTATTATGTTAGACAAACCATATTAAGAGCTAAGAGTATTATTCTTGTATTCTTTCTTTTTCATCAGATTTTTTTTTTTAAGGAGAAAAATGGAACAAGTGCGAAAATTTATTAGTAGCTTGTGCATACAGAATCATGATTTATGAAAATAAACAAACCGTGTTAAGAGCTAGGAACCATCCCTTTTTATCAATTAGCTTTGTAACATGTTAAATGAAATTAAAAACCAAGCAGCCACCTGAGGATTACAATTACCATTCTTAGTGCTAAACCTCAAACCAAAGGAATGAGATACCAATCTCATCCTTAAATATAGAACATCATGAACCACATAAATGATGTCAAAGCTGGATCTACCCCAAGAAATGAGAAACCTATAACTTATCCAACTCTAAAAGTATAAAACATCATCAGTGACAAAAAATATATTAGAAGTTCATTATACCCCCAACATATGTCCTGCCCTTCTCAAACTAATTAGAACTTAAAAATAAATTATTCAAACCTATTTTGCCCCATAACTAGAAATGCTTGTGGCATTCTCCACATTCAACTCAAAATGACAAACCAGATCACATGTCAAAAATTTAACTCTTGTTAGAGCCAGTCATAATTACAATTTCTGAACCCATTGCAGCTTTTTCACATAACCAAATAACCATTAAATACATGAACAGCATGAGATATATATATATATATATATATGTGTGTGTGTGTGTGTGTATTATATATGGAGAAAAGTCTCGGTTAGTCAGGCACCTCAACATGTAAACGATCAACATAAGCTGCGGATATCCAACCACCAATACGAAGAGCTGCATCTTCCCCTTCAACCACCTAAATGGCCAACAAACAAACCAAATTTAACAGTGACAGCGTTTGGCTTCAAGCGTCACCAAATTCTCACCCAAATTAAGTTTAAAAAGCCCTAAAACGAAGTATTTGATCATCTACAAATCAGAACGAGCAAAAAAAAAAAAAAGGAGGGGGTAAGAAATCGTACAACAATAAGATCCTTAAGGTTATTGATTTCCAAGAGCTCCAGAACGTACGAGAGAACCGGCCGGTTCGCCACCGGAAGGAGCGCCTTCGGAACCTCCTGCGATCATTGGAGTCGACTCTTTGGTCAATGGGAAAATTTATTTTTGCGAGAAAGAGAAGGGAATTAAATTTCGCGCGAACATTTTATTTGTTTTAAGAATCTGCGAATTTTTCCGGGGGAATCAAAGAAAAAGAGAACGTAGAAAACCTTGGAGACAAGAGGAACGAGATTCTTTGAGGTGCCTCCCGCTAAAACCACCACCTGAAAATCCATTGTAGCAGAAATTCGGAGAGAGAGAAGAAAGAAAGGGCTTTTCTGGGGTTTTTTCCCTCTCTCTCTTCAGGATTGTTGTGAAATGAGGAGAGAGAGTGCGTGAGTTTTCTTCCAAAACGTGGGAGCAGAAGAAAGGAACAATTTATCAGTTTGCGTGTAATTTTGTTAATTTTTTTGGAGCATCTAAACCCACACTAAAAGGCAAACTTTTATATATTTAGGCATGTTAGACTTGGATCTTAAAATTTTTAAAAATATTTGCACATATTGTTTAAGGTAAAAATTTTTAAAATATTTTTTATATAATTTTTAAAATATTTTTATATTTTAAAATAAAATATTTTTATATATTTTAAAAACAATACAAAACAACTCTTTAGTTTTTATAAACCAATATATAATATTTTATATAAATAATAATATAGTATAAATTTTTTTAAGTATAATATAAATAAATATAAATTTTAAAAATATAACATAATATGTAAATTTTCTAGTGTTAAAAAGGATGAGCCTATAGAGCATAATAAAATTACTCTCCACCAGTAGGGAATAGTTGGATGGGTAGGATTTTATTGATCAAGAATGGGGCCCACTAATTAGTTTATGTAAAGAGTTTTGAGCTACACTGGATCATAAAGTTAAATTGGCAAGCAACTGATGCTATTGGGCTATGAATAGTGCCTCCTTCCAATTTCCAAATATCACCGATGTTGAGCTTCTTGATCCCTAGTTTTTTGAAAATCAAATCCACGATCGATTTCCTTACATCGCTGTACACCTGAATGCACTCATGCAAGTATTAAGTAGAGATCATTTGCTCTACGTCTCTCCAAAGATCAATCATGACATCAAATAGTATCAGATGGATCTCATGAATACTATTGGTGGACCTATAGCCCACACTATTGCTCAAATCTCCTTGCCGAAAAATCTCCTCATCCTCGTCCTCGAAGTTAGCAACGTTGCCGTTGCCACCATCGAAGGCAAAGGAGTGAGTGAAGAAGCTCAGAATGGTAAACGATTCAGTTTCGATAGGGGAGGTATGGATCAACAAGATGTTGTGGAACTCGTCCTCGAGCCTAGCCATGGCGATTTGGATGGCAGAGTTGACCTTGGCCTGGTCATCAAAGATGGAGACAGAGGACATGGAGCGTTGGATTCGATCCACGGCGTGGAGGAAACGATCAACCTCAAGATGATCGCCCTCGAAGATCATTGTTTTAAACCAATAGTTTAAACTAATTTTGATCAAAAATAGTGTAGCATCTGAGAGTTTTACACTATATTAACTAAAATTTTTGGTTGAAACTAACAACACTAAACACCTTATATATCTTCTGTTTACTTTTTTATCTCAACAAACTTGTATCCTTATATTAGATTTAATACATGGATTTATGGATAAACCCATAAATAGTCTATAAATTTTTTTTTCTATCTAGAATTATTCATTTTAGTTAATCTTATCCCATACATAGTCTTTAAACTTAAAAATGTTTCATGAATAGTCCCTCAGCTAAATTTTAGATGAAACTATTAACTTTGTCTCATAAAAAGTCCTTAAACTACCTTATCTCTTTACAAATAGTCTCTATATTAAAACTAATACTAAATTCAAGTCTCTAAATAAAAAAAATGGCAAAATTAGTTCTTCTATTAAATAAATAAATAGAAAATATTAAATATATAAAGTTGTCACAAATGTAGTTCATAACTGAAAAAATATATATATATCAAAATTATTTCTTTTACTTCACATATTTGAAGTTTATTAATATAGTCTAAGATAATCACTAAAAAGTTATCAAAATTACATATAAATATATAAATGTGAATTGATAGTTAATTTATTAAATACGATGAATTGATAGTTAGTCTAGTTACTTTGAGAGAAGGAAGAAAAAACCTCAGTACTAATAGATGAACGACTAAAATGTTTAGCAAGTATGGTTAGGACCAACTTTTTAGTTATTAAATGGTATAAAGCTCTCACATTCTATGGTAAAAAGCAAAAAATTACCATAGTATAAAGTTCACATATGCTACAATATTTTTAATTAAAAAGTTGATTTTAACCATGTCATGCACCTAGACCAGGGTAGTGACGTAGCAGTTTAATTAAATTAATTAAGTAAAAATTTTTAACTAAACATGCCTATTAATTACTTTGGTTATTTATAAAAAAAATTGGTAAATTTAAAACTTTTAGATAATTACTATTTACTAAGTCCTCATAAATAATTGTCATGAAATACCTCTAAATTAAATTAAATTAAAAACATAGTAATTAGCGAGAACGGGTCGGGCCGCACTGGCCCACATTATGCACACACATAGTAACGACATAAATAAGATACAATCACGGTCCAACCAAAATAAATAATATCTGAACATTGCATGCCTTAATTGGTAAGCAAATAAATTAAATAAATTCTCCTACTGTCATGCATGCAATCCGCAGTGTCCTAGTCGGCGGTATGCTGTGAATCACCTAGAGGAGAATAACAATTTTAAAACAATAAAATCATGAGCGAACGGCTTAGTAAGACTTAGGTTTTGAAAACAATAACTTAAATAATTAAATTCTTCATTAATACAAAACTATAAAAAAAAAGGCAATAAATGAATTTTGTTGACTTCATACTTGCCATTTTTGGTCTAATGAGCATATAATATCAGGTTCACCGTTTTATCTTGTGCAAAGCCATAAAAAATCACTATCGTAGTGGCCCAACTGGGTTTTAAAACCGGTCCCTAAGGTCGCTCTCTACATGACTTGATCTTTAAACGTGGCATCATGCACTGATGATTCATTCCGAACGGAGTTCTTGACTCGTTCGGTACTCATTATTATTTTAGTGCTTATACCATTAATAAAGTCTCATATTACAGAGTTTTTTTTTTTTTTTACATCAATTATTCCGTTCATTATGAACATTTCATTACTCAACAGTTAGTAAAAATAATTGAGTAAATACATCAAATTAGTCCTTAAAAAAACATTTCCAAGAAAATACTTTATGGTCAAACCCTTTTAAAATCGTGACTAACAAAGAAAAAGGGTCTAGAGTCTTACCTTGTTATCCAGCATGCTAGCACTAACTCTACTGTCCCTGCCTGCTACACGTTAGCTCCTCGGAACCGCGAACAATCTTAGACATGGACTAGATTTCGTTATATCTAATTCATAATGTTCTATATTAGTATGTCATTTCATGGTATCTTAGTGTGCCTTTAGAGTCCAATAATTATGTCACCAAAAATCAAAAATCAAAAATCAATTTTATCATTAAATGAGGAAAACTGGTGAAAAACTATTACTTTTATGCAGCTCATTCGACCTGCTGGCCTCTCAGGTTTGGCCTATCGAATTGTTGTGTTCAGCCTACCAACCAGTTGGGTCTAGCCTATCGAACTGTTTGAATCTAGCCTGCTGAACTGCTTGAATCTAGCCTGCCGAAGCATAAGTTCAACCTGCTAATCTATCGAAATCTAGAAAATTCTAAACTTCGAGTCTCAGCTAACCTAAGCTCAAAAGCTCGATTTTGACATGTTTTACAATTCGCAGAGTGTAATAATTGTGCAGAAAATTCAGTAGATCATAGTAGAACAAATTAAAACCCTTTTTCCTAACTTTAGCACCAAAATCATAGATTTTTTTATGGGTATACATATTCATTTAAAGTCAAACATGCATGCACGAATGTTGTTCAAAAAGGCATAAATCAAAATTTTTTTATGATGCCAATCTCAAACATTTAACCCACGAGTTTGTGAAGAAAATCAAAGTTAAAAAGGCTACATTTCAGGAGTTTAGTTGGGAAAGATTGTGGCTGACCTTAAGTTTGAGCCCTTGAATTGATTTGGGAGCTTCAATTTCAAGCTTCTGGCTCCTTGTTCATCAAAGGCAGCGTGAATTTCAAAGAGAAAAAGGGAAAAAGAGACGGGTAAGAGAGAGAGAGAGAGAGTAGGAGTGGGTGTGATGAAGAGGAAGAGAGTGAGAGAGAGTAGAGTGAGACATGGAGAAAGGGGGGAAAAAGAAATAAGAAGGCTAGCTCTTTATCTCAGGAAGGCAAAGGTGGTTTCAAGGCTATACCATATTCTGCACATGGTTTTCAGATGAGAGCATAAGTGCTGTTCACGTGGAAGAGTTTGAATATGTATAGGAGGGACTTATTGGGCATTTGGCAATTTGTTATTAACAAAAATCTGACTTTTAGGAAATAAAATAAATTAAATAGAAACTTTCAAAATTTTTTTTTAAAAAGAGTTAACAAAATGATTTGTGGTAATTTTAACAAAATTTAAAATTAAGATAACTAACAAATAATTAAAAGTAAAATTAGTTAAAAAAATATCACAAAATGATTAAATTATTTTGAATTTGAAATTAGACACAACAATTACCAGATTTACATACTAATCTTATTTAATTAAATTTTGGACACTACAAACTATGTTTACGAAACATTATAAAGTTACTTTTATAAGCATAATCAGTCATTACACATGCTAGTCCCAACATTTTTAAGGGGATGCAAGTACAACTTTTTGAAAAGTTTTTGGTAGTTGTATTTAACTATCAATCAACATTTATCAGCTTATATGTAATTTTGATAAATTTTCAAGTAGGGTATTTGAAAAGTGTAGTTTGGACTAATAATTTGAATCCATTTTGGTTTAAAAAATGATATAGCATATGAGAAATTTATATTGTTTATTGGTTAGAACTAATTGGTTTTAATCGAGAGCCAAACACTATCTAACCCCATATTAAAAAATGAACTTTTTTTTTATTTTACAAACTATATTTGGTGCAATTTCTTATTGATACAAAATTAATTTTGGCATTTTTTTTATTTGGAGACTAAATATAGTATAACTTTTAACATAAGAACTATTTGTAAAGAAATAAGCTAGTTTAGAGACTCTTATAAGACATAGTTAACAGTCTCCATCCAAAAAATATCAAAGGGACTATTTATGAGATACTTTTTAAGGTTATGGACTATTATTTATGAGACAATATTAACTATAGGAACTAATTTATAAAGGAAATAGTTTAGGATCTATTCATGAATTTATTCCTAAACTTATAAATTTTTCCTATCAACTTTTAATTTTAACTTTAAAAGTGGCCCAAAATACTATCTAATAAAAACAAATAAGAAACTTTAAAAACTTTTTACAAAAATTTAAACAAAAGGTTTTGACCTAAAAATGTCTAGAATATCCTCAAAATAGTTTTTTTTTTTTTGTATGTTTTTATTTTATTCTTCTTTTTTAAAGTTTTAGTTTTTTTCTTTTTTTACTTTATAATAGTTTTGGTCATTCTAAAGGTCAAAATAAATTATTCACCGAGGTAAGATATAGATTTGTGTATTAAATCTAAGGGTTAATTACATAATTATACCTTATAGTTTTAACTATTTCTTAATTTGTCCCTCTATTCTTAGAAACTACAAAGGTATTCTTGAAATTTTAAAATTTATTTCAATTTTATCCCTATGAATAGAAAAAATTCGGCAAAACAATATGACTATACTTAAATAGTTACGATAAATATTTTATACATTAAAAAACTTAAAAAAAATCCTAAACAAAATATTAAATTTCAAAAAAGATCTTAAATTTTATGACTTTTTAAATTTGAAAATATTTTTCTCAAGAAAAAACATATATTTTATAAATAAATTAGGTTTAATCAATGGTATTTTTATCTTATCCTCGTGTTTTTTAAGTCAAAAAAAGTCTGCAAAGGGTAAAATTGAAACAAGTTTTTTAAATTTAAAAGATATTTTGTAGTTTCAAAAAACAGAGGGACGAATTAAGAAATAATGAAAACTATGAGATATAGTTATACGATTAACTCTTAAATCTAATCTGAAAGTTATAAATTCCATAAGGTTAAAAGCTAAAATATAGACTTATAATAAACCTAAATAGAGGGTACAAAAAATATTAATATTTCAAAATAAATCACTTTTCTACTATGTATTTTTCACAATTAGGGTTGAAAATACCATATATTTTAAAATAGTCTTTCAAATTATATATTTAGGTTAACTCTCAAATATACTACCTTGGATCAATCCTACATAAATAATATCTTTCATTTTAATATTGTGAGTATATTTATGTAACACTTAATTTCTTTTGATTTAATACCCAATGTTACTGTGGTGAACTAATTATAATTGAGTATTATAATAAAACAAATTGAGTATTAAACAAAAATATTAATGATGTCAGCGTATTAATCGAAAAATAATATCGGCATTGTACTGCCGAATGCCAGATTAGGGACAAGAAAATTGCTAAATCTCATTTTTATGAAATAAATTCAATATTCACAATTGTTGATAAATTTATATTTGGTGAGTAAATGCATTCCTTGACTTGACTCATAGTATATGTGATCATTTAGTAAAAAGAAAAACGACGACGGAAAAGAAGAAGCGGTAGAAAAATAGATTAGCGTCATGCAATCACGTTATGTTATGTTTAAGTTTGTCGAGAGCATTTACTTGGAAAAATGGCTTCACAAGCGGGGACGGAGGCAAATGCATCAAGCCCCCCTCAACTTTTTTGTTATATATATATATATATATATATATATATATATATATATATATAAGCATTTATAATATATTTAAAATTACACAAAGATCTCCTAAAAAATTGAAGATACAATATATTGATTGTTTTCCTAATACTAGTCCCCACAAAAATTTATAGCTCCATCATTGTTTACAAGAATAATCAACTTTGTTACTTTTCATGATAAAGGCTTAAGCCTTGAAATTTGCAAAACAGAAAGATTGTTTTTTCCTAATGGGAAAAACTGAAAGATTTTAATTTTCCAAGATAAAAAAAGCCAAAATTTTGAAATGAATAAAAAATTAACACATTACCCAATAAACAACAAAACGTTAAATTTTCACACATCTCATATTTTGTGTTGGTGTTAAATTAATTTCCATTATATTGTATTGGATAGATTTTTTTTTTCTATTTTAGGATAATAATTTAACATTGTATTGGGCTGCTTTAAACTCAGAATTTTTTTTTTTCAAAATATGGTTAATAAAAATTATGTTTGTATTTTTTCCATTTGCGGTTTTTATCCCATTTCTTCTTTTCCGTACTGACCTAAGTATCCTTGTAAATCGCTTGGCACTAACCGATGATCACACATATCACTAGTTGGTAATCCATTGGTCGCCCAATAACTAACTACATGACGTATGGCTGGAGTCACTTGAGAGACCAGCATCGATCATAAAATATGGTCGAAACATATTGAACTTTCTTTAGACATTTTTTCCCTTCTAAATATGTTTTGTTTTATTATTTATAACTAACTTAGACCACACTTGTAGACTAACAAGTCATGCACTAGGAACAAGAGAGAGAGAGAGAGAGAGAGAGAATAAACAAACAAAAATGGCCAGAATATTTTACACAGTACATGTATAAGACGATTAAATTGATTTTGATACTCCTCAAAACCACCCTGTTCTAGCTGAAGTGCAATAGTTGAAATTCTTGTCTTCCCTCTTCCAATTTTAAAGGTCCCTTATAAAACTTTTTTTTTTTTTCCTTTTTTTCTAAGAACCTCATAAAGCCAGTTTTGATCATGGATTTCAGCAACAGAAATGGTGATTTCTTCTGCTATTCTACAAATCCATGACTCCTCTCAGTTCCGTCCCAGCAGAGCATGATGATCATGTTTCTTGTGGTGATTGTCGCCAATGGTGATGAATCATTTTTCCGCTCTATATTTATACTTCACAAGAGTGCATGAAATCAGATTGTTTCAAAATGGGGGTCTGAAATGGCAGTTCCACATCCAGACCACGTAATATGAAGTATCCAGACCACGTAATATGAAGTACTTCCACTTTCAAGCCTTTGGTTCATTCAAACTTGGATGCTCCAAGTACAACCGCACACAAAGAGGTTCGCTACTCATCGACTTAATCGGGGTTATTAATGGAGGTTGCTGCCATTGCTTTGTATCTGTTGGGATCCATAGCTCTGAGCCCTTGCTTGTATTCACCTCAGGAAGGGATTGAAAATAAGCAGTTATCTCCCACCTGCAATCTAAAGTGAAGAGAGAATCTTTTCACACGCCATTTCAACATGCTGGAGATAACGATATTAAACTCCAAAAAGGGTCCAGATATATTACCATATTAGTGACTTGGCCAAATCTGATGACTGCGTTAAGCTGAAGCATAAAACTGATGCCATATGTCAAAATGTAGGAGTTCGAATTACCGTGAGAAAGAACTTTCGTAAGTGGTTCCGAGACTGAGAGCTTCAATAGAAATGACCTAAGAGAGAACTCCAAATCAGCCTCTTCCACCTTCGAGCCATAAGCCTGGTTCACCGTGAGCTTGGACATAAATCTTTCCACTGGGGTGTTGTCAGTATCGAAGAAGAGGACAGCTACTCTTTCAACCAGACCCTAGTTTGCCAAAAAAAATAATGATCTTCTGTTGTAGTGTGAAATTTCTTGGCACGTCATGGGAGAACAATGCCACAATAAGAAAGCATCGACAGAAGTGCTTTACTGATTTACAAGAAATTTGGGGAATGTGCAAAGCTCTAAACTCAAGATCCTATGTGGATGTCAAGATAAGAAACTTCTCAATGGTTAACTATACTAACAAAAAAAATAATAATAATAATCATATAGAGATAGGAGGAACTAAAGCAAGTGATCAGTAAAAACAAAATTGAAATACCCTTTTATCCTTGTGAGATTTTTTTCTGAAAAGTAAAATCATCAAAGAGAAAACATTGCACAAAGGCATATGAAGCAATTAAAAATCTAAAGAAAAAATGCACAACGATGATTTAAATTGGTCAATATTTCAAGAAAACGTCTAGCAATGTCCAACTAAGGAAAAATACTATTGACTTCCCCATTTTATGTACCCAGTTCAGTTCAGTGCAGATATGATTAAATATCGTTTACACCAACAAACTTATTTAGAAGTCAAGTTTCATCCGTTGGAACTTTGCTCGTTTAGAAAGCTGCCCCTCTAAAATTAAAACTGCATCTTGGAATCAGGGCCCTATGGGTGGTAACAGAGTCTGCAATCTAGGACGTTTTGTGATTTATATGTAGCTGGGTCATTCGATGAAACCGTTGAAAACTTGGAATTGATGATCTTGGTGAACACAATAAGATTGAATTATAAATGAGATGTAATATCTTTTGCTCGCGTTTTTACTCCCCAATATCAAAGAAGATATAGTGATTGACTCCTAAAATGTCACTCAAACAATTGCTCCAAATTTCGTTCCATCAGACAAAATTATTGGTTCTTTTCACACAAACAGATTTTGGGTTATAAGGAGACCAACTTAAATGGATTTGCTGTTACTTCTATAATTGTAAAATGCAAGTGTAATTGAAACAATATTGGCAATTAAGAGAAAACAGATTTGGAATAAGAACCTGACAAACTAATGCATTGTGTCTAAAAACTACTAGAATTGAGCCAAAACGTACGCTGCATTATTTCAGTGCTTGAGCAAACATCTGGGATCTCCTGGTAAGCAAGTTGAATTGAAGAAATTGTATAACTTCAATGGACGTATATGCAACAACAAAAGTATATCCAATCATTTTTTGACAATTCAGGGAAAGAAAATGCGAAATTTTTGCCTCTGTAAAATTGAGATTTCAAAAAA
>CAMOHE010026290.1:4915-15224 GCA_946598075.1 Artocarpus hirsutus | reverse complement strand
AAGAGAACTGCGCTGAACGAACCCAAATCAGTGTGAAACCCATACCCGACCAAGAGAATCAACGTTTGTGGAGGAGCGGGGTGTTTAGCAAAACCCAGATCACTGTGAAAGCCAAATTCGGCCAAGAGAAGTGGGTCTTGTGCTCCACGGTCTCATTGTTGCCTATTTGGTTTTATAAATATTAATTTTTGCTATTTTTTAAACTATAATTAAACTATATTAGAAAGCTAATATGCATATAGGTCAAAGAGGTGGAAAAATATGAATATATATATATACAAAAGCCTTAAAGATAAAAACGGATAACACCACTCAAATTTAAACTTATCTCGGTCGGACTATATTAAATTGAATGATACGTTGCTATTGGATTAGATTGGATAGAATTTTTAAAAACTAAACTTTAATTGGATTGAATGTTATATGACTAAAACAGGTTAGATTGGATTAGATAATCACTCCAAGTGACATGACATGATGTTCTACATATCTATATATATTTTATATTACATAAGCCAATACAAGCCCTAATTTTGTGGCATCCTATAAAGAATCCGATTGTCTCACAGCTAAAGAATGAATTGAACAAGTTCATTTTATAGGTGAAGTGGAGGAATACAAAATTTGGATTTGAAATATCACACTTTTTGGAAAACTTCATATTAGTTTCTCCATAAAAACAATACAAATGAAATCAAACTTCAAAAGTGACCTGCTAAATAATTTAACTTTATTATAGGTCGGACTTAAATTAGGTTGTTTATGTCTATCACTTTGATGTAGAAATTACTTACATATATTCTACAAAAGTGGCATGTTTTAATTTCAATTCTCTAAAATGGTTCGTCCAACTCACCCATCGGATTTCACACAAAGTAAATTAGGCTCGGTACTAATTTTGAAGTCTTAGTTATTCATCCATGCCACTGTCATGTGTGAATTAAGCTTAAATCCTTCCGTAAAAATAGTGTAAACCAATTCTTTAAAAGTGGATTCCTCTAACTCAACCCAAAAAAGTTGTTATTAGAGAATATGATGCTCTATTTTGTGTTTTACTGAAATTGTATATGTGACATCCCATAAGATATTTATGATTCACTCAAGACTATGTTCCAATTTATATTTCCAATTATTTTAGTCTTTAAACTTGTTATTTCACCTTGAGAAATCATTTTAGTAAATGGGTCCTTTCCTGATAGGGTCTTGTACAGAGTAATGCATGTTTTTGACTATTGAATTGATCCAAATGACATCAAAATAAAAAGTATTCATAATAGGTAATTTTTTTGTATAAATCTAATGGCTAAAAAAATAAATATTGTTATGTTTTCAAGAGTGTGTTTGGAAGAATGGTTTGAACTTTACAGTTCTAACTCTTAAACAATGTAAAGCTCTCACATATTATAATGTAAAACAATAATATACTACATTGTAAAACTCTTTCATGTTATAGTTTGTGGTTTAAGCTGCTGTAGTTTGAACTCTTTTCCGAAATACTTTTCAAGTCTACAAAAGAAATCTCTTTAGTAAATATATTTAAAAAAATTATAGGAAATGTGAGATTTAGATTAGAAGAGTTAATTGAGCAAAAATGCATCGTGCAATTTTCAGCTTCATTATGCAATCAAATACCAAACAACGTCATAAAAGTGTAATTTATACTCAAGGCCTCACATAAATAAATTTGACAAAGCTTAAGCATCTAGCAAAATATGAAATGGTGAAAGAAAAGCCACGCATAAAATATTAGATAAATTGCTCCAATAGTCTTTAATCTTCTAGGAAGATAAATATTTGGTTCTCAATTTTTTATTTTTGATTTATTGGTCCTTAACATTTGATTTTAGTAGATAAGGGACCAATTTAGCGGTCAAATAGTTAATTTTAGAAAAAAAAAAGTGACAAACTAGTTCCTAAAGTTATCCGAAAGGTGTAAATTGGTCCTCAAAGTTATAAAAAAGGTGGCCAACTGGTCCTTAAAATTAACAGCTTAACTGTTAAATTGGTCGCTCAGCAACTAAAAATGAAAGATTGAGGATTGATAAATCAAAAATAAAAAATTAAAGACCAAAATCACACTTTCGTAAAAAATTAGGTACTAACGTGACAATTTACGTTAAAATATTTAAGTGGGAAACTTGTTAACAAAAACTATGAAAATTGCAACTTTTTTCATACATACATTACTAATCCATGATCACTTTGTTAATCACATTCACATCATTCTCTCTCTCCTTTTTCTTTTCTTGTTTAAATTGCACATTTCTATCTTCGATTACCTCAAAAGTCAAAATTTTTTCCATCACAAAAATTCTCCACAATCATCAACAAATGGAAAATTCAATCGAACCCTGAAACATTGTTATACCGAATTACAAATCAAATTCTAGGAGCCTGGGAGGGAGAGAATTGTTGCATGAGATTGGAGGTGATTGGATGGCTTGGAAGATTTGATCTGTCATCATAGTTTTGGCCATGTGTTCTCTCTGCTGCTCCCACATCTTGTGCTCACCATTCTTGTCGTTTCTCCGATGGGGAACAACAAGCAATCGGATAGATGAATTTGTGCTTTTTGAATGAATGACATTTATTTTCATGGGTTTTTTTTTTTAATTTGTTGTTTTCATGACAACATTCACTTTGTTTTGGAAGCCGATTTTAAAAAACAAGTTCAGTTTGCTACAATATAAAGTTTTCACATGCTATAATACTTTGTTACAGTATAAAACTTTCACATGCTACAATGTTTAGGTTCCAACTTCAAATTCTAACTGATTTCTCAAATGAACCTATTATTAGATAGAGAATCTGTTCCTTTTGAATGGACATTCATTTTCATGTGGTTTTTCTAGAGTTGTTGTCGTTTTCATAACAATGTAATTAGTTAGACTAATTTGTACGTTTTGAACGGACGAGATTTACTTTCAAGTGCTGTTTTTGGAGTTGTTTTTCATAATTACATTATTAGACCATTCAATACAAACCTTAGCGATAATGCTATATTCGCAGACGAATTCGTACATTTTGAATAAAGGTTGTTTATTTTCATGTGATTTTCTAGAATTGTTGTTGTTTCCATAATAACGTTCTTACTATTAGGCCGTGTCCAATATAAATATGGAGGCCAATGTTATATTTGGTATAAAAAATGTGAAATGATATATTTAATATGTTATTTTCATTTGTTTAGTGGCGCATAATGCTAATTGAAATTATATTATCTGTTTTTGTCATAATCATTAAGCTTTTAAGGTTATAAAAATAACATTTAATTCTAAATTATAATTTAAAAGTGTCGGTATTGTAATAATTTAATAAAATTGGCATATGCTCTATTTGGCGTCAAACTTACCACTTGTTACAGCATATGTCCAAATTACTACTAAGATCAACATTGCATTTGTGAGTAATTTTTCCAATTAAATGCTCAAATTTGCCATTGACGCTAGACTATAGTCCTTTTGTTGTGGACTACTACTTGCTAGTATTGTTAACTCATGAACTATGAGCATTGTATTCTAGACTTTTTTTTAATAGAATACTCTGTGAATTCTAATATTTATCATAAATGATGGCATCCTTACCATTTAATAATAGAATAAATTATAAAAAATAGTTTTATAAGTGAAAAAACATACTAGTTTTGAAGGGTTTTAAGAGTAGTCATGATAATATTTTACATTTGATATTTGATGTAATTTGCATGTAAAATTTCAAGTTATCGGATAACGAACACATTGATTACCTCTATTAAAACACACAATTTAGATTTGATAAATTAAAAAGATTCATTAATCTATGGTGATCGACCAAAGCCGACAAAAAATAAAAAGTAGTAATATGGAAAAACAAACTCAAACTAATAGAGTAAAATTATCATTTTTAATGAGGTTGTAATATTTTTTTTTCCCTTAACAAAATTTAGAAACCATCATAAAAGTATTGAAAAAATATAAAAAAATTTAGAAAATTTATAAAAAGGACAAATAGTATATCTTCATTTTTATATTTTATCCGGTCAATGATATATTTGTTATCTAAAACGCGTTACACTTTGCAGAAAAAGCACTTGTCTTTCTTTACAAAAAAGGAGCAAGGCTTGAACTTCCTAATTTGTGCCTCATCACACATATATTATTTAAATTAAAATAGAATCTTTATCATGTTTGTGCCTCGTAGGATTTACTTTTAATATTGATACTTCTTTCTAATATGCATATAGTTGTCCGCCAATATGCACATTTAATAATTTTTTCAACCTTTACTGAAACTTTATACTCTTTAAACATTGTTTTTTAGGGTCACTCTAAAGTACAGTATTGTTTCTCATTTTTGGACACATATTTCAGTCGTTAGATAGAGATCGAACCGTTATAATCTAAAAAGGGACAAATTAAAGAGAGAACAATATATATAGGCACATGTAGAGGCATTAAAGAATTCCAAAAAATGTAAATAATGTATTAAAAATATAGATCCCTAAATATAATGTTGTTTTAGTCATTTTTATAGTCCTTTTGTTTGCTTTTTTATTTCCTGATTTGAATTTGTTGAACGCATTTTTTTGGAGAGGACAATTCTTCCCTAATTCGGTACCCTAATTTTCTCTCTCTCTTCATGATTGGCCTTCATCATAGAAGATCGACATGATCAATTTGGTTCGACGATCGGTGCAAGTTTGAGCTTTCTTCCCTCCGCCCAAACACCTGTGACCTCCTCCTATATCGACGACAGCTTCTTGTCTTCCTCTGTCATTTCATTTTTCATGTCCCTGTATATTTGTGAAGGATATTAATTTAACCCTATTGTTTATAATTGAAAAAAAAAAAAAAAAACTTTTCATCTTTGTGTCTTCTTTCATGATTTTTGCTTAAAATGAATGATTGAAAATAAATTTGTTCTTGCCTTAAAGGGTTTGTCTTGGTTTGATGATTTCGAACGAGTTCTTGTTTGTGCACTCAATGTTTATATCCGTTTGACTCATTTTGTTATCCTTCAATTATAGTCTCATTAAGCCTCATTCACTTCACTTAAACTCGGAAAAAAGGATAAAAAAAGGGGTTTATTGATGATTGTCTTTGTTTGTTCTAAGGAAGGTTGTTCATCTCACATATGAAGTTGAATTTGATGGTTTTAATTGTTCAATTATGATCTGAATGTTATATGCATTAATTTCATCCCAACCAAGAAATTTGTGATTAGGATTTGCCTTTTATATAAAAATTCTCAAATTCTATGAAGGAAAATGAAAAAAAAAAACCTCATTATTTGATAGTTTATGGACTTATTTCTCTAGCTTTTATGGTTCTTTTCTTCTTCTTGCTTTTTAGATGTGAAAAAGGCCAAGCACTGGGAGGCTATATGAGTGAAAAATCCAACAATGCCATTTTTATTTTTATTTTTTTTGCTAATGCGGGTAAACTTCATGAAGTTAATGAGTATAAACAAACTCGAAGGAACAAATTCTAATTGCAGAGATGACAATTTTGGAGAGAGAAAACAACATAAATAGGCTTAGATTTGGTGCAACCCAACCCATTTTGGCCTACTTATTTTTGTCATACATGTTATCAATACTTAGCCTACAGCCCTTAGATTGGGCACCATCAGTAGTGTGGATAAGCATAGCCCTACCAAAGACTACCCCTTACATTTTAGCATTTTTAAATTATATTTCTTGTGATCACATCTTATATAAATAAATATATAGTAGTTACCAATTTAACTAAATAAAGTTATATATTATTGCTCTTTTATTTATTGATTTTGTTGTTTTTCGTACCATGTCATTTACAAAGAATAAAAATATTTTATTCACTTTCCTACTTCTTTATCCAATTAAAGTTACACTTTTATCCTTGATCTATAATATAATATTACCACTGTTTTAAGTCTCTAGCCTTATCAACCAGTATTCAACAGTCCCTTGCCCTACAGAAGCCAAATGTGTGTAAAAAATTGTGCCAACTCAAAGCCCACATAAGTGTCGGATGAGAATCGAAACCGGACTTAAGACTAGTCCTATTTTTTATCCAAAAAGACGTTTGATTTGATTTATTTTATATATATTTGGTGCATCGGAACCATGTATTATTCATTTAATTTCAAAAGTTAAAATGCAAAACCTTCTCAACTTACATCTTGAAATCACGTATTCAAAGAATATACATCAATCCATATGAATTAAAAAAAATAAATGAACAACAATTAAGCTCTCATTTCAAAGGTTTTTTTTTTTTTTTAAATAGAGAATGTTAAAACACAAAATAGAAAAACGGGGACGTAAATGCCAAAAAAAAAAACTTTAGGAGTGTCACACACACACACACACACACACAAAATGGGGGTTAACGTTTAGGGCTTATGGAGTAATTTTTTTTTTTTGTGGACTCGGGATCTGAATACAAAGTTGGATAAATTTAAATTTTGAGTTATTCACTAGTTAACTTAGTAGTAAATTCACATCCAATCTCTAATATTTTAGTGGGTGTTTGGAAGAGTGGTAGGAACCACTTTTACTGTAGCATGTGAGAACTTTTTACTGTAGCAAATTTTTTTATTGTTAATGTAGCATGTGAGAATTTTTTACTGTTCATAACTGAAATTGTGGTGGGAACCATAATTGCCAAACACAGCCTTAATCTCCTCACCATAAAAAATTAGAAAACGAACTCAGAAAAGTTTTTTTTAAGAAGAAGATTTAACAAACCAAGTTCATGTGATTTTCTTTTGGGAACAATGATTATTTATATGTCTTAAATGATTATTCATATGTCTTAAACTATGTTTTTTTTTTTCATATAAAATGTTTGATATTTGAAGAAAATAAGATAAAATAAAGGCTTGCACTTTTGATCAACCATTTATGTTCCAAGGCCGGACTTTAAAGAAATCTAATTATTATGCAGAAAGATGTTCTGGTTAAAAGTGTTGTTAGGCTAGTGTCGAATGACATAAAATTCTAGTTGGCAATTAGCCTTGTTTTTTGAACAGAAAATTAACCTATACACACATTACAAAAATGCTAGCATAATAGTATTAACTGCACTTAGTTTTCTCTACCCTCCACGTACCTAATACTTGTCCCCCAATTGCTGAAATTAGTTTTTACAGATTCTCTCCAAAATTTAGCCATGCAACTGGATTCAGGGAAGGAAAAAAAAAACCCAATGAAAAGGAAAACTACATCAATCACCAATGATTTGCTGTCCTCTATAAAACAAATTAAAAAAAAAAAACAAAAACAAAACAAAAACAAGGGCAAAAACAAAAAAAAAAAAATGAATTTTAACGGTCACTTCTCAAGGATCAGAAAATTTAGAGCAGCATTATCTTGGGAGTTGAGTTCCAAAAAATAATTTACTTACATTTTTTTTTTATTTTTAGAGAAGATCCAAAAAAGACTAAAACCGTTAATTTTGTTTGAGAAGTGCCTGTCAGAAATAGATGGGAGAGAAACAAATGGTGGCTATCTTGTAAATAATTTGCCATTAGAACACATTACCATTTACAACACACGGAAATAACATAACAGAAATGGAACCAAAATCATGAAAACAAAGAAGATAAGACCTGGTCATTGCTAGTCTGTCAATTACCAACCGTCACATGCAAAATTAGGAAAACCCCCACCAAAATCCAAGCATTTCCATTCCCAAATCCCACCCTAAACTTAGAGCTTTCATTTCAAAAACCCCCCCAAACAATAAAAGTATCCAATAATTTTGTGGCTGCAGGAACAGAAACAAAAAAAAACCATTCCTTGTAATAGATTAGAAGAGCAGAGAAAATGTTGCATAACCTCTAAAAGAGTTCCCAACCCATTTTGTTCTGTCTCCCCTCAATATAACACCCTCATCATTTGATTTCTCCCCTTTAGACTCCCCTATAGGCAGCCTTGGGCCCATCCAAGGTGGCGGCTTCCAAAAATGCAGGCCTCAGGCTGCTTCCTCTTCTTCCTAATCTCTTATCTTTCTCTCTATTCTTCCTTCTCCACAGCTCTTACAGATGCCGAGGCGTCCTTCATCGTCCGTCGCCAGCTGTTGACCCTTCATGAGCATGGAGATTTGCCCGACGACTACGAATTTACCGTTGATTTGGGGACCTTGACGTTTTCGAATTCCAGGCTTAAACGCGCATACATTGCGCTTCAAGCGTGGAAGCAAGCTATCTACTCTGACCCGCTTAACATAACAGGAAATTGGGTTGGCACAGATGTATGTTCCTACAATGGAGTTTTCTGTGCTCCTGCCCTTGATGACCCAACACAAGAAGTTGTTGCCGGTATTGACATCAACCACGGTGACGTCGCCGGGTATCTTCCAGTTGAGTTAGGCCTACTGACTGAAATTGCCTTGTTTCACATCAATTCAAACAGATTTTGTGGGGTTATTCCAGAGAGTTTCTCCAGGCTTACACTCCTCTATGAGCTTGACGTTAGCAACAATCGGTTTGTGGGTCCTTTCCCAAAGGTTGTTCTTTCAATTCCTAACCTCAAGTACCTTGACCTTAGGTACAATGACTTTGAGGGCAAACTACCTTCTGAGCTCTTTAACAAGGAATTGGATGCCTTGTTCTTGAACAACAACCGTTTCACATCCACCATTCCTGAAACTCTTGGCAACTCTCCTGTCTCAGTTTTAGTCATTGCCAATAACCATTTCCAAGGCTGCCTACCCAATAGCATTGGCAAAATGGGGAACACTTTGAATGAGATTATCGTTTCCAACAATAAACTTGTTGGGTGTTTGCCATTGGAGATTGGCAACCTGGGAAATTTAACAGTTTTGGATATTAGCTCCAACTCATTCAGTGGGATTTTGCCCAAAACTTTCAAATCCCTTCACAAGGTGGAACAGTTGGTTCTTGCACACAACACACTAACTGGCTTTGTTCAAGAGAACATTTGTAAATTGCCTAGCCTGATGAACTTGACATTCTCCTACAACTACTTCAATGGCGAGGCCCGGGAATGTGTGCCATCAAAGAATAAGAACATTGTATTGGATGATACAAGCAACTGCTTACCGGATAGGCCAAAGCAGAAGACTGCAAAACAGTGCCGAGCTATTGTCAGCAAGCCAGTTGATTGTAGCAAGGCAAAGTGTGGATGGCCATCAACACCTTCTAGCCCAAAACCAGTCAAGAAACCAAACCCACCACCCATGCCAACTCCCAAGAGTCCAAAGCCATCCCCGCCAAAACAGACACCTCCAAAGCCAAAGCCATCACCAGAACCAATAACAGCTCCTCCAAAACCTCAGCCAAAGCCACAACCACCGAAACCATCTCCGATACCAGTTCCTAGTGCTCCACAAACACCTGTTTCACCACCAGATCCCAATGATGGATCTCCAGTGCCTGGACCGATGCGCCCACCCCCACCAACTATTCATTTACCACCACCACCAGTGCACTCCCAACCACCACCTACACCCGATCCTAACAACAGATCTCCTGTTGGCGGACCAACCCGTCCACCACCACCACCACCAATAGTCCACTCCTTCCCGCCGCCGCCTGACCCTAATAATGGATCTCCAGTTGAAGGACCCATACGACCACCACCACCACCACTAGTCCACTCCTTCCCACCACCCCCTGACCCTAATAATGGCTCTCCAGTTGAAGGACCCATACGACCCCCACCACCAACAAAAGTTCACTCTCCTCCAACCCCTACTCGCTCCCCCCCTCCACCACCACCGCCAGTTCACTCTCCTCCACCTCCCTCTCCTGTTTACTCACCACGTCCACCACCTCCAGTTTACTCACCACCACCTCCGGTTTATTCACCACCACCTCCTGTTTACTCACCACCACCACCACCACCACCTGTTAACTCTCCACCTCCACCAGTCCAATCTCCACCATCACCACCAATTAACTCTCCACCACCTCCGATTAACTCTCCTCCCCCACCTATCTACTCGCCTCCACCACCTGTATTTTCGCCTCCACCACCACCACCACCACCACCAATTAGCTCTCCTCTGCCACCTATCTACTCACCTCCACCACCTGTCTACTCACCTCCTCCACCGGTTTTTTCACCTCCACCGCCTGTCTACTCACCTCCCCCACCTGTTTATTCACCTCCACCACCACCAATTAGCTCTCCCCCACCACCTGTCCACTCACCTCCACCACCCCCAATTAGCTCTCCTCCGCCTCTTGTCCACTCACCTCCACCACCTGTCCAGTCACCATTACCGCCAGTTAACTCTCCACCTCCACCAGTCCATTCTCCACCACCACCTTCACCATCTCCCTCACCTCCTCCTCCTGCATTCTCACCGCCGCCACCTCC
>CAMOHE010026287.1:0-10728 GCA_946598075.1 Artocarpus hirsutus | reverse complement strand
GAAGAATAAGCATCAATCACTCGTTGATTCTACAAAATGTCAAAAAAAATTTTTAAAAAGGAGAATAAGTACTCTAATTTTATTAATAAACGTTTCATCTTCTTACATATGATGAATATAATATATTTATAGGTTAAATTATCCCAAACAATAACAAGAAACTAAAAATAAATTAAAAAAATAGATTATTTTAAAATTTTAAAAAATATAAGAAAAATAACATATTTAAAATTTGAAAATATTCTTGTCTTTAAAAAATAATAGAAATAAATTAGAAAATAACTAAAATTTAGAATTCAAATAAGATTTCTTGTTGCATTAGTTGTACTTAGTATAAAATTTGGTTTACAATCTATTGACAAAGTTAGATACTTTATCTTGACAGAGAATATTATGCTATTTATTCCCAAATTGGTGGAACAATCTGGTCTAAATTGTACTAGTAATGATTATTGAATAGAGACATAAATGTGTTTTTAATGTATTAAACTTGAATCATGATAGAACTTAGATTCTTATGTAATTCCATAATGAGAATTAAAATTTTATTATTATTGATCATTTTATAGATTTTACCTTAATCCTTAAGTAACTAATGGACTCACATTAGTGCATTATATCTTTTGATTATTAGTAGGTGAGATCTATTACTTAATACCAATAACTTGCCACATTAGAGGCATAATATTATTGGCAACTAGGAACAATATTCACAAATGTGGAATCTATGATTCTGATTGATAGGATGACAAGATTATATTCTTGTGAGTATTAATTCGAGAAAACTTGATTGTACATATCTTGTTATTTGATTGGAAATATCAAATATTACCCAAAATCCTAAATTATGATTTGTTCATAATAAAGGTCATCTAATAGAGAAATAATAGTCATAGATAAAGAAATAATTAGAGAGGTTGTATAGAAACAATAAACCTAGTTCTAATTATGAATGTTATTGTGGAGACTAAATATCACATGAAAAATGATTATATCAATGGAAACCTTTTTTTAACACTGAAAATAAATATTTCCATACGAATCATAACAATTTATTTTCACAATTATGATAAATAATTACTGTACACTATTTATCTTAACAATTTAAAATAAAAATTTTATGTGCAATTGATATCTATATTATCATATAAAATATGAGTAACACAAATATATTAATAGTGCGTGGAGAATGTGACTTTATGTGCCCAACATTATCAATTTATGCCATACCCATTACAGACCTTCTATGTGGACGTTTGTCATACATTTCTGAAAGACTATTAAATGTCGAGAAAATTCCATCAATTCTTACAATGAAAATTATAGAGCCAATATGGGGACTAAGCGGACATACATAATGTTAGACATGTATGTCATAAGGAGTAAAAATATAATATAATTTTTGTGACATTTTTATCAATAAAGAGTTTATTTATTATTCATATACCAAATTATTATTCTCTTTACGTTTATATTTGTTGAATGTATGATAAGCAAACAAAAGTCTGAGACTGTCGGTTTAAGCCGTTATAATTAGGTATATGATGGACAGATTATGTAGAAGATATGATTCTAAAGGTGACGGTTTAAATTATAAGATCCGCAATCGGGGGAATAAAGTTATGTGCTTTATTCATGCAAAGATTGTGATGTTACTCCGCAAATAGAAATATTGGTGCATTGTCATAAGTGACAATGTATTGGATCAAGACATAAAGTATAATTTATTTGGATTAATAATTCTATCTCGACAAATCAATTCACTTTAGATAATCATATGTATTGTATCTTAATCTTGAGATGAATAGTGGGCCCGTTGTCTTGACTTATGTCTTTTGATGTACTAAAGGGTGACATCCATATTTTGTGTTGACATGCATGTTGGTACATTGGAGGCATAACTCTTGATAGCATAGACTTGTTTTTCATAGATATGGAATCCATATTTCTTCTTTAGGAGTAGTTGATGTCCTCTTATATGCATTATTCTATAATTACAAAACTGGAGTGCTCAACCATATGGATACATAGGTGTAACCGAATGCTATTGTCTTTGAATAGTAAGTTTTTCGATGGTGATATAATGAAACGTAAGAGAAAAATAATAAAAAAAGTAAGACGAATTTATCCTTAAATCGATTATAGATAATCCTATAGGGATACAATACATTATGACATGTCATAAAGACTTAGCTATTCGAGTTTAGTAATTCTATATAGTTCGAGAGTGTAACTTTAAGCTTTTAGTATGGTAGCCTTAGAGTTGATAATTGTGAAATGTATATTTGGGATATTAAGTTTCATAATTATCAGGAGCCTGAGCTATATAGGTCCATTACGTCCCCTTTGTTAGCTTATAATAAATCCTGTAACGATACGACGTGCTTGTGACTTATGTTAAATTATCAGATTCACTGAAATTCGATAGGATCAGATAATTCATGTCTATTTATCGGTTGAATTAATTTTGTGTAAATTGATTCAAGATAAACTTGTTGAATTATCAAAAATATTTATTTTCTTAAATATATTATCTAGATATGGTTGTTTTGATTAGAAAACTTCTCTATTGGGTTATTTGAATTAAAACTGAGACTTTATCCTAAGAATCTCGGGTGGAAAATAAAAGATTCGCAGGGATCATTTATCGTAAGTTCGACAGGCCAATCTTTAGGTTCGGCTTGTCGATGTAGTAAGTTTGACAAGGGATCAGCCTGTCGATGTAGTAAGTTCGGCAAGCCGATTTGCCACTTCGGCAAGCCGATTTGCCACTTCGGCCTGCCGACTAAACGATTTTTGATCACTCATTTTTAGACACAATTTTTATCAGATATTGATCTTGATGCAAATTTTTGAGGCCTTATTGGATAAGGACTAACCCCTAGGGCCAACGTCTATAAATAGGGAGTAGGACTTATAAGTTATTTAGATCAATTGAGGAATTAAGAGTGAGCACTCTAGTTTGTGAGCCTTTGAAACTCCCTAAGAGCTATTATTCACAAATCACGAACTTTAGTTTTGGGTTTTCTCAATTGGTTAGAAAGACAGTCATCGGAAAGAGCTATACGATGTGCACCCACACGTACTCTAATCGTGGATAGAGAATAACAAAGAAGACTAGTTAATTAAGGCTCTTCTAAAACGTTCTTCTTTACACTGATTACAGATGCTCTTTGACAAATGAGGTTAGTAAGATCTGGTTAATTTATGCATATAGCGTGTCAAACTTATGTTTTAGAAAATACTCTGGTATAAAAATTTTGAAATTTTACTACATACTATATTTCCAACAATTGGTATCAGAGCCATAGTTTTTACATAAATTTACAATTTTATAATCTTGCTATATGTATAAATTATGTGATCTTGATCTCTTCTATGCTTGAACTTATTTTTTGGAGAGTTGGCAGTTTAGAGTTTCTAAATATTTACATGTTGTCATTGATTATATGGTGAATGCTTATTAATTAATTAAATTGTTATTTAATAATTAATTAATTAATTAATTAATGTTGGTTATGGTTCCTTAGAGGTTAGAATATGTATCTAGGTTTTTCATGTAATTGATAGCGGTCTATCATCACCATCTAGGAATTATTATTTAATTTTAAATTTGTAAGAATTTTGTAATTAAATAATCATTCGGAGCAAAAGATGGATCTAAAATATGGATGATAGCATTCCACAAGTATTTGTTGAGTTACTAATTTTATGTTTTTGAATTGTTGAAAATAAAATTGACAAATTGCATTAAAAACTGTATTTTTTGAAAACATGATTTCTACTCAGTCAACATGATTTTTGAAAAGTTGAGGCTCGGCAAATCAGACTTGAGGCTTGGTAGGCCATCCGCGGGGCAGAAATTTGATGGCTCTAGCGCCAAGCCAAACTTTCTAGTTCGACAGATTGATTTGTCATGACTGGCAGCCGACTTATAAAATTCGACAGCTAAAGGGTCATTATCAGCAGGCTGATCACATAGACTGGCATGCTATAAAGAGTTGTAAATTTTCAGAAAATGTGCATTTTTTTGGTGTAGTTTTGATTTTATTTTTAGGACAATTTTGAGAAATATTAAATTTAGATATGATCAGAAATATGGAATATTCAATCTATATGGGATTGAAGACTTGAAGATGGACATTACTTGAAGAAGGATACAACTTGTAGATTCAAGGATGAAGAATTGATAATATGTTTCAATTATTCTCTTGTAATATTTATCTTCTCTTCTCTAGGATGGAACCATAATATTACGGTTATTTATTATTTTGCTTGTGGCTTTGCATGATTGCTTTGCTTATCTGCATTATAATATGATTTGCCATGTACATTGATAACATGCCATATAGAATAGGGAGTGTCGCTCATTTAAAAAATTGGTCATGCATGTTTTTAAAATAAAACCTTAATTTCAAAAGATTAAGTCAGAGAAGGTTTTCGGAGAAAGAACCTAAGGGCCTCCATCGTTAGTCCATAGGCAGCACACGGTGGTTCCGACCCCTAGGAAGGGACTTTATCATGTATCAGGTTGGATCTCTAAAAGGATAAGGTATTTTAGCATGATTTATGGTTGCACACCCCTAGGTGGTGATTATAAACCATGGATAAAATATTAAAACGATGGTTATACACTCATGTTGATTTTTTTTATTAACCTCCCCTAAAAGCTCTGTTAATCAAATTGATGGCTAAAGAAATGATTATTAATATGCTAGATCATACGGGTCCTAGATGGCATACATTAATTAGGAGGGGATTCGTGTTCCTAATTGAATTTGGCAAGTCTCCCCTAGGCAGTTTGTTGAATTCTGAGTTGGGAATTATCCTCGTAAGGTTGTGATATTTTTAAGGTCTTGACACATAAACACATTTGTATGTTTTACATAAGTGTGTTATCTTACTAAATTATTATTGTATGTTTGCTTATGTTTAGTATATGATTCTTTATTGTAGATTAAAATGTCTAAAAATGCTTTATCTTGATATTTGATAAAAACCAATTAACCAGTGAGAACTATAATGTCATCCTGTCCTTTGAGAAACTAAAATTTATGCTGATGACGCCATGTCCTTCCAAGCCTATAGGAGATTCCACTAATAAGCAAATCTAAGCGTATGATCGCTGGAAAGATGCTAATGATCAGGCTCGATGTTATGTTATGGCTAGTATAAATAACATGCTACAAGCTCAACATGAAGATTATGAGACTACGAAGTAGATCTTGGATAATCTAGATTACATGTTTGGAGGCCAGGCCCTAACAAGGCGGCAAAGGGTACTTCAGAAACTCTTGAATTGCAAATAGAGACCGGGGACGTCTGTGAAGGGGCATATGATGTTGGTCATGGGTTACCTCACTGAGGGTCAAACCAATGGAGCTAACATTGATGCTGAAACATAGATGACTATGTTCTTTGAGACTCTATCTAAGGAGTTTATTCTGCTTTGAGATATATTTGATTTGAGCAATAGACAGTATATGACTTTAGTCGAGTTGATGAAGCAGTTACAAGAGTTTGAACTTCTGATCAAGGAAACTCCTGTAGGTGGCAAGGCCAACTTGGCGGCTACATCTGGTTCCAATTCTAACCTAGGGAATGGAAAGAAGCTACGGGCCAAGAATGAAAAGTCTTCTATTTCTACAAATGGCAAGAACAAGAAGAAGAGAAAGAAGAACCCAAAGAAGCTTAAATGTTTCTTTTATGGGAAGGTCGAGCACATAAAGAAGAATTATAATGACTTCCTTTTTCCAAGAGGTACGTGTGGTCTTCTAGTTACTGAAACTTGTTTGGTTGAGGAATAAAATGACACTTGGGTCATAGATTCCAGAGCAACTAATCTTGTGTGTGTTTCTCTGTATGGGTTCAAAGAAACGAGAAGTCTGCTATATGTAGACTTCACGCTTCGGATGAGCGATGGATCCTTGGTATTAGCTAAAGTAGTGAGAGACATCCATCTTTATTTTGATAATTCTAGGAATTTATTTTTGCAAGATTGTTTTTACATTCCTAAACTTAAAAGGAATTTAATTTCTGTAGCTTGTTTATTTAAGACTCTTATGTAGTGTCTTTTAATAATAAAGTGGTAATTCATAAAAACAAATCTTTTATATGTGATGGATGGATGCAAAATAATCTATATTTTATCAAAGCTAAGATGGACTTACTGTTAAACACTGAGATTAATGATAATAACTCTAAAAGGCTTAAAACTTCTTACTCTAATAAGACTTATCTTTGGCATTTACGACTAGGTCATATTAACCTGAATAGGATTCAAAGGTTGGTAAGGGGTGGACCTTTAAGTCACTGAAGGTAGAATCTATACCACAATGTGAATCTTATTTGGAGGGTAAAATGACTAAAAGACCATTTAGGTCTAAGGGTAATAGGGCCGAAGGGGTTCTAGAACTTTTACATGGCGATGTTTACAGACCTATAAATATCCAGGCACAAGGAGGGTATGAGTATTTCGTTACTTTTACTAATGATTACTCAAGGTATGTGTATGTGTACCTAATGCACCATAAAGGAGAAACTTATGATAAGTTCAGGGAGTTTCGAGCTGAAGTGGAAAAACAATTAGGTAGACCCATAAAGGCACTTCAATCGGATCGAGGTGGTGAATACCTTTCTAATGAGTTCTTAGGACACTTATTAGAGAATGGGATTTTATCTCATTTGACTACACTGAGCACTTCGCAATAGAATGGCATGGCTGAGAGAAGAAATAGAACTTTATTGGACATGGTTAGGTCCATGATGAGTTATTCATCATTGCCTTTATCCTTTTGGGGATATGCACTACAAACCGTATGTTATCTTTTGAACAATGTGCCTTCAAAATAGGTTCCTAAAACTCTTCACGAGTTGTGGATAGGAAAAAGGACATCTTTAGGCCATATTTGCATATAGGCATGTCTTGCTCATGTCTTGTTTAAGGATGCAAATAAGTTGGAAGTGTAGACGGTAGATCTATAATCAAATATAAAAATATAGGTTTTAATCATTAAGATTCTATTCAAGGAACTTGGGCCCTCAAATCACAGTTGATTGGACCTATTGACTCAAGTAAACACGCAAGATCAAAGCGCTACAGATAGAATAAAATAATGCAATAAAAACAAGAATATCACGTGTAAGATTTATAGTGGTTCACTCTATTAAAAGAGCTACATCCACTGTAATGCACTATAATTTTCTAGATACAAATTACAAGAAAGCAGAAAGAGATGAGAAAACAATTGGGCAGAATTTTTGTATATTTTTCTATATTCTTTATACAATGAAACAACCATTACTTTATATAGAGAATAAGGAGGAATTGTGGCTCCTAATCACTTGGCGGAGTGGGATAATGCACTGACAGCAACTGCAGTAGTTGGACACGAGTTGATCCATGATAGGCCACAAGAATCATGCCTCCCCTATGTCCTGGTCCATGATCAGATGTGTTAGTAATTGCCAATTTCAACTCATGGCAATCGACCTAGTCGAACGAACACTTCGAGACGAGTTTGAATTAACTTGAGTGACCAATGTAACCCAAATACTTACCACGCACAAAGAATCAAACCAATCAAACTAAATGAAACGTCAATTTGATTAGCCTTCCTTATATCGATTAATTTACTTCAATCTATTTGACTCGTTTTAACACTAAGCCATCTAGACTTGTAAGCAATTTGGGCCTGACTAAATTGCACTCCAACAGGAAGCACGTTTAGAAGTTTGTGTGTTTGTAGGATATCCAAAAGGGACTAAAAAGGATTATTTCTATAACCCAAAGGAAAATAAAGTCATGATTTTAACTAATGCAACTTTCCTTAAGGAAAGTTACATGGATGACGTTAAGCCGCGAAGCAAAGTGATGCTTGAGGAGTTGAAGAGTGATTCGATCACTTCGGGGGTTCCAAATGAAACCATTCCAATCAATGTAGAAAAATCAACTGAACCCAAACAACAACCTAAGGGGCTTCAGTGTAGTGGGAGGATCGGGCGTTAATCTGAGAGGTATATGTTCAATAGCGAGGCATTTATGGCAGAACCAGATGAATATGATAGGAATCCTTACACTTATAAAGAGGCTATGGAGGATGTTGATCTAAAAATTTGGACAGAGGCCATGAACACAGAGATGAAGTCTATGGAGACTAATTGGGTCTAAGAGCTTGTAGATCTTCCCCAAAAGGTAAAACCTACAGGGTGTAAGTGGATCTATAAGAGAAAGAGAGGAGTGGATGAAAAAGTCAAAACCTATAAGGCTAGGCTTGTAGCTAAGGGATACACGCAAAAGTAAGGAATCGATTACAAGGAAACCTTTTTGCCTATGACCATGCTTAAGTCCATCCGCATTCTCTTGTTCATAGCTACCACTCTCGATTGCGAGACTTGGTAGATGGATGTCAAGATGACCTTTCTTAATGGCTATCTTGATGAGTCCATTTATATGGAACAATTAGACAGGTTCAAGGCTAAGGGTTAGAAAAGTAAGGATTGTAAGCTGCTAAAGTCAATTTATGGACTCAAGTAGGCTTCTCATTCTTGGAACATAAGATTTGATTAAGTGATCAAGACTTATAGGTTCGCACAAAATGTGGACAAACCATGCGTTTACAAACACATTTAGGATGAGAATGTGGTTTTTCTACTACTCTATGTAGATGAAATTCTAATAATTGGCAATGACATTAGGGCATTATCATCGGTCAAATTATGACTGACCAAATAGTTTGACATGAAAGACTTGGGTAAAGCTAATTTTGTTCTCGGTATTCAGATCTTTCACGATAGGAAGAACAAAATGATAGCTTTGTCCTAAGAGGACTATATAGATAAAATTCTCAAAGGTTTGTAATGCAGGATTCTAAGAAAAGTAGGCAACCATCTAGGTCTAGAATTACTCTTTCTAATAAAGACTTTCCAAAGTCTGATGAAGAAAGAGAATACATGAAGAAGGTGCCTTATGCTTTGGCAGTGGGTAGTCATGTATGCCATGCTTTGCACACTATTAGATATTTGTCATGCGGTCAGGATTGTAAGTCGATTTTAGTCAAATCTAGGACCGAACCACTGGGTTGCGGTCAAGCATATTTTTAAGTATCTGAGAAGGACTCGAGGGTATATGCTTGTGTATTCGGGTGAGGACTTAACTCCTCTAGTATACATTAACTTGGATTTCTAATCTTATTTGGATTCGAGAAGATCAACTTTGGGTTTTGTATTTACTCTGGGTGACAGTGCCATCGGTTGGAGAAGTATGAAACAAGATTGCACTTTAGATTCAATAATGGAGGCCGAGTATGTGGCAGCTAGTGATGCTTCGAAAGAAGCAGTTTGCCTCTGCAAGTTCTTTGGGGATCTTGAGGTAGTTCTTAATATGGATAAGGCAGTATCACTGTACTGTGATAACA
This sequence comes from Artocarpus hirsutus, assembly GCA_946598075.1. NCBI lineage: Eukaryota > Viridiplantae > Streptophyta > Magnoliopsida > Rosales > Moraceae > Artocarpus > Artocarpus hirsutus. Next base: position 1,312 of record CAMOHE010026287.1, on the reverse strand, counting down.
ACGCAGTGATAGCTAATGCTAAGGAACCAAGATTTCACAAGAAGAATAAGCATATTGATCAAAATTATCATGTCATAAAGGACTCCATTGAAGGCAGGGTTGTCGCTATGTCCAAAATCGTATCAGAGGACAATTTAGCTGATCCATTCATAAAGACACTTACTGAGAGAGTCTTCGAGAGGCATGTGCAAGCTATGGGGATGCAAGATTTGTCATATTTACTCACTTAGTGCAATTGGGAGATTGTTAGATATGTATGCCCTAAGGAGTAAAAATGTAATATGTTTTTGGAGACATTTTTATCAATAAAGAGTTTATTTTTCATTCATATACCAAATTGTTGTCCTCTTTATGTTCATATTTGTTGAATGTATGATAAGCAAACAAAAGTCTGAGACTATCGATCTAAACCTTTAGAATCAGGCATATGATGGACAGCTTATACGGAGACATGATTCTAAAGATAGTGGTCTAAATTATAAGATCCACAATCAAGAGAATATATTTGAGTGCTTTATTCATGTAAAGATTGTTATATTATCTATATCCCTAACGGAAGATGGTTTCTCTGGGCCATTGGAAGTCGACTTCATGAATATAAATATTGGTGCATTATCATAGGTGATGATGCATTGGATCAGGACATAAAGTAAATTGATTTGGATTAATAATTCTGTCTCGACAAATCGATTCACTTTAAACAATCACATATATTGTGTCTTAATCTTGAGATGAATAGTGGGCCCGTTGTTTTCACTTATGTCTTTCGATGTACCAAAGGGTGACATCCACATTTTATGTTGGTACGCATGTCGATACATTGGAGGTATGACTCTTGATGGTGTAGACTTGTTATTCATAGATATGGAATCCACAGCTCTTCTTCAGGAGTAGTTGATATCCTTTTTTATGCGTTAATCTATAATTGAAAAACTAGAGCGCTCAACCATTTAGATATATAGGTGCAACAAAATAGTATACCTTCTGTTGATGTTAAGTTTTCTAATGGTCAGATGATGTGGATGTCTTGGCAAATCAATTCACTTTAGACAATCACTTGTATTGTATCTTAATCTTGAGATAAATAGTGAGCCCATTGTGGCGTCCGGCCCGGGTGTACTCCCTCAAGCCTCCATAGGACCCACCTTGCGGGGCCCCCGGACTTATGGCTCTTATTGGTAGACCATCCCCGTGCCGCCCACTCATCCGTACTGTCCCCTCTGGGGCCCTCTGGCCCCTCAGGGATTTCTTTCGCGTCCCTCGGGTTCGAACCTCAAACCTCCCTTAAGAGGTTCTTATTTCCTTCTCGAGT
>CAMOHE010026286.1:0-10155 GCA_946598075.1 Artocarpus hirsutus | reverse complement strand
TAAAGCTCATTTTAGAGCATGTGAAACTTCAATATAGTATGGGAAAGGAATGTAAATAATCCAAGGGAAAAGAGTTCAATATGCCGTACTTCGGAAGTTCTAACTTCAAAATGAGCCATTCAATATCAGAACTGAGAAAACAACAAAGAAGTAAACGACAATAATAGATAAAAGAAAACTAGAGGGTATTCCTAAAAGATAACCCAAAAAAAAAAGACGGTTTACTGAAATATTAGGCAAGAAAAATAGTAAAAATATTTTTACCATCTATTTATTATTATTTGTTACAAATATTTTCAAAACTTATTATTTACTTCAATAAATTTTAAAAAAATGATATTTACTATAATTTTTGTACAATAATATATAAGGGACGATATGAGAGCTGAAAAAAATAAAATAAAAGAAAAGGAAAAATAAACCCAATGGACGGACGATGGAAATTACTTAAAATCGGCAACAAAAGTGAAACGGTACCACATAAAGAACAAACGACAAATAATACTAAGACGACAAAATTAAATAAAAAGAAGAAACGGCACCAAATAAGTAGAACTTCATAACATAAATGACAAAAGAACAACAGCAGTAATAAGAAACGACAAACACATACAAACCAACGACGGTTGAGAGGAGAAAACGAGGAACCTTATGTTTGACAGAAATGGCTCACATTATTTTTTTTTTAGTTATAAACAATATAAAACTCTCATATGCTATAATAAAAAGGTTCTAAATAATGGTTCACCCCGTTAAAAATGTGTAAATCACAGAAATTAAAATGTCCCAATTGAGAACACGACACACCAGGAGTGGATAACGACTCACAATCTGTTAAGATAAACGGGCCAAACAAAAAGTTCAATTAAACATTGCTTGAGAACGCTCGTGAGTAATAATTTATAAGTGTCAAGACATAATATTACGAGATAGTTTTCTTAATTATAATATTACATGTAATTAATGTACTACGATTATCAATTAGCTGTAAATGGATAGCATTTTGTCTATTTAAGTTTTATATATAACGTATTGATCAATTGCAGAACCATGCATTTAATTTCATATACCATTCTCAGCTCTTTGGCCTAAAAACCCTACCCGGCACCTCTTATCACTATTGTAACAGAAGCCGACGCTGTATAACACAACACTAGAGGGTAAAATAAATTGATTTATTATATAACATAAGAAGAAAGCTACATCAAAAACAAAAAAACAAATATTATCGGCAACTTTCAAAGAAAAGACAAAAAAAATAATACGCCGTTTGATATTTTTTAAAAAATAAATGAAATTTTTTTTGTTTTAAAAAATAAAAACTTTTTAAAAATTATTTTGAGAATATTTTTAAAATTTTTATCTCAAAAAACGTGTGAAAATATTTCTAAAATTTTTAGCTTAAAAAGTGTTAAAAAACGTTTTTAAAAATTTCAAGAAACAATGAACATTACTCTAAAGCATTATTTCTCTCTTGCACTTCTTCTGTTTGCTTCTTTTCTTTGCCGTCAACTGGAGTTAAGGAAGATGGCTTTATTTATAGCCATGTGAAGCCATTGGATCAAGGACAACCGGAGAAAATCCACGTTGCTTCGGTTGCTTCTAGGAAACTTCCTAGCATGTATATTACGCTGTAAAATCTTAAAGTTACTGAGTCTTGTATCACGTGAGTGAATAAACAAAGGACAATGGGCCTATTGGGTTAGGCTCATGTTAAATTTCAACTCTCCCCCTCAACTTTAGCTTCCAATTTTTTTCGACTTGTCATGTTTATTTGATTTCGAAGCTTTTAAAACTTGCCGATGTTCAATCCTTTGATGAACAAGTCCGTAACTTGATCATCTCGTCTTGACATGGCATTTTAATATGTTCTTATAACAACTTTTTTCTAGTGAAATGATAATGTGCCTCCACGTGATTTATCCTTGCATGAGATACTGAATTTTTAACTAAAGGGTCTGCTGACTGATTATCGCAATGGAGCAGCATTGCATACCTAGTTGCTCTTTCATCAATTGGTTTAACCATGTACTCTCCTGAACTGTTATAGTTGCTGCACTATACTCTGCTTCTGTGGTTAATACTCCATAAAAGTTTGAATACATACCTGACACGTTTCATAATCTCCAACGTAATCAATGTTGTAGTAGCCAAGAGACCACAATCAATTATACATTTAATATATCTCAGAATTTGCCGAACTGCGTGTGATTTCTTTGGATTTTACATGTATCGACACATCAGAAATGTCAAATCGTGTAACAACTCTACTTTTGTGTGGTTGTTACTTAACTATATAATCATAATTCTAATTTCAACTTATCATAAAGTACTAAACTTGTGGGAACAAATTTTTTATTTTAAAAACATAATTATAGTTTCTTAAAACAATTTAAAAAAAAACATTCCTTAATCAAAATAAATCTTTTTTAAAACATTTCTAAAACTAAATATTGATGTAATTAACTTGTTTAACCTTTTCATTTACTACAAGAGAAATGTAGTATAGTTACAACCTCAGTTTCAAATCATACATGTGTAAAACTACTTGTACGCACATGCATAGTTTATTTTAAAACTATTGCAAAAGATACACTTGTAAGAGGAATCCGTGCCTATATCTACCATCCGTTGGCCGCTTGCCACTATCTATCACATATTGTTGATAGGTTTCTTACCTATAATATAAACATATCTGAGTGAGCTTTCGCTCAGCAAGTAGGAATGTATACTCTCAAAACTAAACATTAAACGTTTGTCAAAACATGCATGAACTGATTATACCCCATTATGAACATGTCCTATGTATCTATTTTGTCATACTTACTAGGCCTAAGTGTTCGCATCAATTGAGTGTGATCTTTAGAAAGTTAGGGTTCGCAAAGGTCCCTAACATCCTTAGACCATAAATTGAAATAGAACTGAATGCCTCCTCATACGTTGAAAGGTCTTGAATCCTATAACTTAACTTAATTTGTTTCACTTGTCTTATTGTATATATGCATTATGACATGTTGCTATATAACATCACATACATAAACATAACCCTACTTAACATAAGGTGAACACATAATATAATTTAATATTGCATACATCACACATAAAATATATATCATAAACATGGCATATTTTATCATATTATGATGAACATGGCATAACTTATCATTGTATGACATAACATGGTATAGAGATAGTATATCTTAACATAGCATGATATAATATGGCATAGCACTAATCATGCATTTTATGATTTTCATAAAATGTGTAAAAATACCTTTGATTTAAAAACCATAGTTGTCATATTGTTGGCAATATTTTTACTTGCCTAGTTTCTAAAATAGGATTTGCTAACTCACCATATACCTATTCACTATTTTTAGATTTTGTGAAAAAATACCCAGTAAAATTGTAAGTTTAACTTATTTTATGCTAATTAGTTTAGCACATATTGTAAAAAGGAAATTAAATCTTTTCGTTAATAATTTCCTTCTATTAACTAACTAGCCACTTGGTTTAAAAAGGATTAATTAAATTTAAATCTTTACAACTTAGATTTTTTGTCTAAATTATTTTCCTTAATTGCCTTTAGTTGCTTGTGCTAAACGTTGGATAATTAATAAATTAATTTTCAATTAATTAATTATCTTTTACTTACTTAGCTTATTAACTTCCTATATTACTTATGTTAGGCTCATTTTCATAGAAAGTCTATCGAATATGAATAGTGTCATTAGGCCCATAAGCCTATGTCTGATTACAATTTTTTTAATTAGGCCTAATATAGCTTTTTACACTAAGGGCGTTTCACAATATTTGAGCACTAACTCTAAGATATTTGGATTCGAGAATTAACTCTTAAACTTGTAAGGACATTACACCTCTAATTGCTATCGTAATGTAGTGGTTAACAACTAGGATTTTATAACTTCTCATTTTTGAAATCTATTGAAAACTTTATGTGTAAAGTTTTACTGAAAACTATAACTTAAATTGAAGTCCAAATTTGATAAAATTGTAAACTTTAGACTCGTATAGTTTTTCGAGTGCTACAATTCCTTTGTTGGTCGTAAATAGTGATTCTGTCACTAAACAGTTGTTTTTTTTAAGACTAATATTGAGAAAGCACCTTTTTGTTAGTTTCAAAAACCATCATAAACCATATATCAAAGACAATTTTTATAAAATTTTTCTTCACAAAAATTCCTCATTTTGACCAGGAACTTTTATGTTTTTCAAAAGTATATTTTTTGTCTTTAATATCTCAATTTACAAAGATTTTGTAAATTTTACTAGTTAGAACATTTTTATAAATTTGTTTTAAAGTCCACTATAGAGGCAAAATTTTCAAAAAAAAATCACGAAAGTTTTTTGTCTTATCAAGTTCTAAAATTTTTATGTTTTGCACAAATTGTGATTCGAAATTTTAGAGGGTTGTTTCACCCAAAAATATAAATTGCACTATAGACGTCATAACCAAAGTTGCAACATTTCGTGAAACACTTAACAAAAATAGTTTCAGAATCAACATAAACTATACCGGAGTTGCTAAAACAACTTTGACATGTAATATGCCAAACATCTTAACTTTTGAATAACAAAATCGAGTAGAAATGATATCTACACTATTAATGTTGCAACATCGCGTAAAACATCTAACAAAATAATATTAAAACAACCATGGATTTGTTCGACAGTTGCTATAGAGGCTTAGAGAAATAATAAACTAGGCTATTTTGAAATCTGCACTACTGATGTCGCAACTTAATGTTACAACATCTCCTGCAACATCAAATACAACAGTTTTTGAAAAGTGTTCAAAACATCGCCTTAGGGTTGGCATTTCAATCTTAAACATTTCACATGAAGTTGTTGAAATCGTCGAGATTTGCAAGTTTCGTGTTGAGCAAAATTTAGGATTCGGCCTCTATAGAGCCCGTCCTCTTAAGTAAAGTTTGCAATAAATTAATTTTCTAGAAAACTTGTTTCTAAACTTGTACATTCATGCTCTAAAATTACATCACTCAACATATCATTACCATATAGGGTCAACATAAATAAGCTCTTAAGTCCTTATTACATGCCTGTATTACAAATAGATAAAACTAGATCAAACTTAAAGAATAAGGAAATGAAAAAGTTTATGGTTTACTCTTGTAGACAACTCTTCATCAATCCTTCTAACTTTCTCCTTTCTTTTCTCTTTTAGATATGGATAGATTTGAGTGAGGAAAAGGAAAATTTTGAGTAAATGGGAGGAGCAGGCCTACAGGTATTAGAGAGAACAAGGGAGCAAAGTTTTCTTTCTTGAGGAAATAGGGAGAAAAGAGCACAAATTGGCTCTTGGTGATGTAAGGGTCCTTAAATAGAATTTGTGCTAATGGTACTTAATTTCTTAACATAATTTGCTAAGCTTCTAAGTGAGCTTTAAGGAAACAAAAATCTTGTTTAAATGGACCTAAAAATCTTGTTTAAATGGACCTGAGTATGGCACCTAAGGCTTAAGGAAGATGCAAGAAATTTTTTTCCATTATTAAAATATATCATGTCCATCTTTTATGAATGGAATAAAGTAGTGTCTCTTGATGAAGTTAGGGTCCTTAAATAGACGTTGTATTAATGGTGCTTAATTTCTCAACATAATTTGCTAAGCTTCTAAGTGAGTTTCAAGGAGACAAAAATCTTGTTTAAATGGACCTAAGTGTGGCGCCTTAAGGAAGATGCAAGAAATTTACTTCATCATTAAAATATGTCATGCCCATCTTTCATCTTAAGGCTGAATTTATTTTGCTAATATATTTGTTCTACTTTTATTTAAATTATGTTACCATTAATTTTATCTCTATTTAGATCAAAATACCAGAAATCTAAATATTTGCTCACGTATCTAGTTCAACAGAAACACCTCATACATGTTAAAAGCTACAAACAAGACGACGTACGTAGTGAATATAGGTATAAAGTAACTCAATTGCTAGAGAGCTCTGACGTTGCAATATGAAATGAAGTGATCGCGCTGGTTTTAATGATGCACATGTTAGAAAGAATAGTCTCCTTTAGGGGATAATTTGAAAAAAAGGCCAAAAAAAAATTTTCAATTGAAGAAATGACCTTTTTTTTTTTTTTTTTTGCATTAAAAAACATGCTTTTTTGGACAGAAAAACTGTCCCAGTTTTTTTAGAAAGATAAGGAAAAAGATTGTAACAAGATAAGAAATCTAAACAGAATGAAAAAAAAAATTGAAGCTGTTTTCATGCCCAAAAAGCCCTTTTTTTGTGTGTCAAAAGCTGATAAAAAAAAAGGTTATTGACCAAAAAAAAATTTCGCAAAAGGTCATTTTTAAAAATCCCCCCCTCGTTTTGGGGGATTTGGATAAATAGGCCGAGGAAAAAATTTTTTTTTGGAGAAATGACCTTGCTTTTTTTTTTTTTTGGCATAAAAAATCAAGCTTCATGGGCAAAAAAATTGCTCTATTTTTTTTTTTCATCCTGTTGAATTTTCTTTTTTTGTTTCAGTTTTTTTCCTCCATCTTGCTAAGGTTTTTGAAGCAATTTTTCTGCCCAAAAGGGCTTGATTTTGATGCCAAAAAAAAAAAAAAAAGAGGTCATTTTCCTAAAAAAAATTTTTGGGTTTCCTGTTCATCAAATTTCCCGTTTTTAACTTATTTTGTTGAGATGCCATGCTCACCTCATGCTGCAAAGTTTGGACCATAATCTTTTTTTTTTTTTTTTAATATACTGTACATAGCTTATAGATATTGGATCCTCAAAACATGTGTTATCTGACCATATAAAAAGTGCCGTAGGCGCTTAAGTTTCCCTTTGGGGACTATTCGTTCCCGATGCTTTTTTTTTATTTTTTTATTTTGTTATTTGTCCTTTCAAGGAAAAAAAAACATCTTTTGTTTTTTTTTTTTCTCTTTTTCTTCCAAATCTTTTTTTTAATATACTATCAAAAAATTTCTTCTAATATTTTTTTCCTTTTCTTGTTCATTGCTATCGTTTTATCTTTATCAAAATAATTTCTTTTAAATATTCCATGATTATTTTACAATTTTATTTTCTATACGTTTATTTAAAATACTTTTTTCTCACGTTGTCTTTTCAAATATTTTTTAAATGCGTTCCCTCTATTCTATTTATATTGAAATGTATTTTCTGTTACTTCACTCATATTAAAATAATTTCTTTGATATGTGCCCGTACTTAATTTCTTTTTTTTTTTTTAGTTTTTATTTTGCCAAAAATCCTCTATAGTGTCATTGTTTTTTAATGTGATTCATTCAAATAGTTTTTCCCCCAAGTGTTTCTGTTGAAATATACTTTTCCATATGTATTTCTTTTTATTTTTTTCTTTTGTAATCCTTATTATTTTAAATGTGATACTTATAAAGATGTTTGTGTTAGTTGCATGTTAAGCAACAACTAACTTATCTCTCTATTATTAAATAAATTAAAAAATAACTCACAAATAGAGTCTACAAAATGACTCCTTAGGTGCATAGAATGTGGATAGCATGTGGATTCAACTAGTAATGATAAAATGCTTTAGCTCAGTGGTGGAGTTATATTCATTTGTGTTCCCACTCATTTTTTTTATTTTAATTTTTATTGCTGATTTTAATGTAAACTTTTAGTTGTACCTTCGATTATGCCTCACGTTAAAAAAATTATAGTCTTTTCCCAATTTAATAACTGAAAAATAAATCTTTGTTTAATAAAAAATTATTTTTATTTTTCAGTGTTTTATTTTTATGTGAATGTAAAATAACTGAAAACTTTTATAGTTGTACCTTCAACTATAATTTATCCCCCCTCCCCACCCAAAAAAAAAAAAAAAGAACTTCAACTATAAGAAATTCGATCTATTTTAGTTTTAATAACTTGTTCAACGCAAAAACAAATAAAGACAAGTCAAAACCAACCCGATTAAGTGAAAATATGCATTTGTCGTAACAAAATAAAAACAAACAAATACAAGTCAACTTATCAAAAAAAAAAAAATTATACTTGTTATAAGTTTGGCATGCCCATAATATAACAAATCAACGTCAAAACACGTCATGACTCATGAATAATGCAACACAACTACTTTAGGCATGACTCGTGACTTGCTCATGTGCGATTACAAATTTATAGGGTGCATTTTATTCGTAGTTTGAATCATTTTACTATAGTATTTTTTCTCACAAAAATTTAAATTTTTATTTAAATCTATAAACCAAAACGGACTCATAAGTTTAGTCTTTTCATATGATATATATATATGTATATGTACGTATGGAAGAGTTACATATACATGTGTGTTACTTTCCACTACTGCATTCAAATAACTTCTTTATTTATATTATCTTATTCACTAAGTAAGTAAGAAAAAGTCAACCAATTAGGTGTCGGCCTAACAAAATTTAATTTTTTAACCACGTTAAAGTGTTTTCTTTTAAGTATCACTACGTATCAGTATTAAATTGCTTGAAAGAAAATTTTGTGTTGACGCATTGGAGTTATATTTTATTTGTTCAAGAATTTTCCTTCCCTCGTTAAATAGGACACGTTTAGCAAACAGTAAAGATATAAATGTAATGGAAACAATAATAACTGAACGAAAAAAATAATAATAAAATCAAGGATCATTTATTTTTTTCCTATTGTTTACTCATTTATTTGATAATGTAATAAAAAATAACCTAATTCCCGTTCTTATCATTACTAAACTTCGAAAAGTCACCTCACATATTGACTAGCTTTTCTTTATTAGAGATTGTTGATGTCTTTTGCGCTATAGTTTGTCATGTACTAATAAGGTGTTTGAGAAGTGAGTTGAAACTAAAAGCTTTATAATATATAAAAGTTTTATACTGTAATATAGTTTTGCTTTATAATGTAACATGTGAAAGCTTTATTTGAGTTGAAATTGATGAGTTAAAACTAAGATAGTCAAATATCCTATGATCTTTAATGACTAACAAAATTTGGTTTCCTTGGAACCAGGTAATTTTATCCATATAATTACTAATATTTTTATATAATTGAACAATCAATGAACTATAACACGTATATTTAGATAACTAGTAAATTTGATATCCATTTTTTGAGGATTAATTACATAACCATGCTTAATATTTTTCATTACTTTTTAATTTGTTCTTATGTTTTTAGAAACTATAAAGATGTTTTTTGAATTTCAAAAATTTGTTTCAATTTTATCCATTGTAGACTTTTTTGACTCAAAAAATAAAGATAAGATAAAAATACCTTTAATTAAACCTAATTTGTTTATGAAATATATGTTCCTTCTTAAAAAAATTTTAAAAATATATATTTTAAAATCTAAAAAGTCATAATTTTTTTTTTGAAATTTGAAGTTTTGTTTTATGATTTCTTATGTTTTTAATATATAAAATATTTATTATAACTATTTAAAAGTAATCATATGCTTTTGTCTAATTTTTTCTATTCATAGTAATGGAATTAAAATAAATTTTTAAAATTTTAAGGATAATTTATAATTTTTAAAAATAAAAAAAAATAAAAAAAATAGTAAAAACTTGAAGTTATAGTTATGTAATTAGTTTTTTTAATAAAAAAATTAATAATAAAAAATACACGTCAAAATTCTCATATTACGTGAGACCTACTGCGTAAAAGATTGTTCGTCCTCATCATTTCATCTGAACTTGGTGGGCAAGAAAACAAGGAAAAACAAAAGATTTATCAAGCATGGGATTTGGGCACGTCTTTCGACGCCCAACCAAACCAGCAACCAACCATGCAACGCCTGTTTGTGACTGCGTGACGCAGGAACAAACCCGTGGGCCGAAAGCCCCAAAAGCCAATGTCTTACAAAAACAGGAAGTTGACTAAAATCACCCCTATTCTCTACACATGATCCAGTTCAATGCTCCAAGAATATTCCAAATTCTAGGCTATAACGGTAAATTCGACAATAAAAATTGGACGGCAACATTGGGAATCCACAAAAATCCTTTTTTTTTTCCTTAAAAAAAAAAAAAAAAAACTCTCATCTCTACTATAACCATACCCGATCGAAATACAAAGCCAAAGCCACACACGACACAGCCACACAAACTCTCGAACTTCGTGCGATTTCGATATCAACGAGAAAGATGGGAAGGAAGTTCTTCGTCGGCGGTAACTG
>CAMOHE010026284.1:0-32621 GCA_946598075.1 Artocarpus hirsutus | reverse complement strand
GTGAGAGCAAGAGTTTCTGCTATTGCCAAGGCTGTGATTATCAGAACCGTGAAAGATTTCATGATATTTCCGAAGTTTGATTCGTTTTTCTTGATCAAGATTGAGGCATACCACAGGCCATGAGCATAGGAGCAGAATGCAAAAAGCTGTGATATGCCATAGCCAAAACCCGATATGTGGCCTCTCAAAAATGCTTGCTTGCTCCGTTGGTTTAGTTCAGGGGCAAATTGTGTTGAAAGCCTGTCTTCAGCGCCAAATGCAGCTACGGTACATATGTTGGCAATTCCTTCCCGTGCCACAGCGGTTGCTTTGGAGTAGGCCCGGCTGTAGTCTCCTCCAAATCCCTTGAGGAAAAGTTGCTACACATAAACAAGTCTGGTTAGTTGATCAATCAAGTAAGATTAGAAACAAATTGAACAAGGATTCTGTCGGTGACTTCGGTGATATTATGTCTGCTACACGTAAGTCTTGCTTTTAATAGGTTCTTTGGGGTGATGAGAACACTGACTTCGGCGATGGAAGCTCCAATAAGTAGAGGAAGTGAGGCAATGACAACAGCTGTTATACGCCAACTTTGTACAAAAGCAATGACAAATGCTGTCACAGTAAGGGCTATGTTCTGCACAATCTTGATCAATCAAGTAAGATTAGAAACAAATTGAACAAGGATTTCGTCGGTGACTTTGGCGATATTATGTCTGCCACACGTAAGTGTTGCTTTTAATAGGTTCTTTGGGGTGATGAGAACACTGACTTCGGCAATGGAAGCTCCAATAAGTAGAGGAAGTGAGGCAATGACAACAGCTGTTATACGCCAACTTTGTACAAAAGCAATGACAAAGGCTGTCACAGTAAGGGCTATGTTCCGCACAATCTTGACAAACGATCAGCTAGAGCACTTCTTACTAGAGGAGCATCTGCAGCTAAAATCGAAGCCAGCGAGCCAGTGTTGTTCTCCTCCAAATCAAACCACCCCACTTGTTGAACCTCTTGTTTGATCTGAGAGTCATTCGAGGAATAAAAAGCACTCAAGACATGAGTGATTCCAAGGGCAAACAAAGGAGCTTCCATTCCAGCCTGAGTTGCTCCAAATGAGCCAAGTAGTGCATAGGGCCATTCAGGTGCATTCAGTTTTACCAACTCCCATATCGACGGAGCTTGATCAAAGCTTGGAAAGGACAGATTTTTATGATCACTTTGCTCAAAGTCCCTTCCTGTATTTGAGTTAGCTTCCTCTTGATGGTGCTTACTGTCCGAGAGTTCATGAAAGCTGAGACTCCTTGAGCTTTGGGAGAAAGACTAAAGGCTGGAAACTTCAGCTTGTTGTGAAACCTGCAAGTTCACAAGAGTTGCATACTCTCCTTCCTTGGATATCAGTTCCAAATGAGTTCCACTCTCAACAACCTCACCGTTCTTCAAGACAATGATCGTGTCCACGTCTTGGATGGTGGAAAGTCGGTGAGCAACGACAATTGTAGTTCGGTTTGACATGATTTTGTTTAGTGCCTGCTGAACAATTAGTTCAGATTCTGCATCAAGAGCACTGGTTGCCTCGTCTAGAAGTAATATCTTTGGGTTTTTCGGCACTGTTCTTGCAATGGCAATTCTCTGTTTTTGACCACCAGAAAGCTGAGTTCCACCTTCTCCCACCTGAAACAAAGGTGCATCTTCATGTATTCACATGTCACAAATAGTCTATATGATAAATGCCATTTTTTTTTTTTTTTTTGTAAAGATGATGGAAAAGCTCATCTGAGTATGGTAACCACTAGGCAGCTCTTCGATAAAGGACAAAGCATTTGCAGGTTTAGCAGCTTCAATAATCCGATCTATGTGTGCGTCATCTTTACCAAAAAGAATGTTGGCAACTATAGTAGTGGCAAAAAGTGCTGGTTCTTGGCTAACCAATCCCATCTGTTCTCTCATCCATTTCAGATGCAGAGTTTTAAGATCATGCCCGTCCAACAAAATTTTACCTGGAAAAAATTTGGTGCATAATCACGTATAACTCTTGAATTAGCTGAATTAAATTAATTTAATAGTGGCGTATTTAGATTCCTGAAGTGGGTTCATAGAAGCGTTCAACCATGCATATAATAGTGCTCTTTCCTGAACCACTAGGACCAGGCACTGCAAAAGTCTGACCCGAACTGATTGCAAGGCTCAACTTTTGAAAAACCATATCCAGTCTAGACGGATAGGCAAAAGAGACCTCACAAAATTCAATTTTGCCAGATACTGTTGAAAGCAAAATTCCACTATCTGACCTATCAGAAGAGTTGATGTCTGTTTCAATCATGCTCAAGATATTGGCAGCAGCAGCTCGACCATTGGTGATGGTAGCGAGGTTTGGAGCTGCTTGGCCAAGAGCACTAGAAAGCGGCAAAATGGTTTCATTAATTAGAAAACAAATTGATTAAAAAAGAAGTACATCTTGAGACTTGACTTACAATCCACTAAATATGATGTTGATAATTGTTGTGAATGCTTTTCCACCATTTGTATCTCTATGTCTAACAAGTATGCCAGCATACCAAAGAAGCAACGCCCAAGCACAAAACAATAGGCCATATGTAAAGCCTGCACAGATTCCTTTTGCAAACCCACTCTTCTTGCCAAATTTGAGGGCCTTATTAAGTGACATGGAATATGCTTCAATTGCTCTATCCTCCCCTACAAATGATTACACTGTTCGAACTTGCGAAATAACCTAATCCATACAAAGGCAAAGTAAGAACCAATACAAGAAATGCAGACCAAAGGACTTATCATGAACAAAAAACGACAAAATGCTCCGAATTTACTCCATCATCGATCAAAACACATTTAGATGGACTTAATAGTTAGTGTTGTTTCTAAAAATATAAAAGCATTACCTCTTCTGTGACTTTTCCAGCTTCGGCATAGGCAGCCTCACCTTTTTCTGATAATGTAGACATGATTACAGTATAAGCTCCTCCTGCCATGGCAATCAATGGAACAACAGCCAAGGTGAGAAGCATAAGCTTCCAAACAGACGCAAATCCGATAACAATAAACAGCGGAAGTTAATGCAAAGCATGGCCTGTCTGCATTAAAGATACAAATGCATTGGATTAAACTAGTACCCTTTTTTATTTTGTTTGTTATAAACAATATTAAGCATAGTGGGGTTTTCTTTTGGTGATGTTACCTTGTCTCCCATTGCATCTTTAACTAGAATTGCATCACTTGATATATGGAAAAGGATGTTAGCATCTCTGGCCTCAGTGTCAAAGCAACTGATATCCTTCTTTAATATCAACTCGAGATACTTCACTCGCAAACAAGCAGTCTGCCTCTCCCCAGTCTGCATCCATGATGCCACACCTGAAAACAAGCCGTCAAAAAAATTATTCCAATTATCAATTCGGCAAAAAGAAGGAAGCCACATTGCATTGGCAGTTATGGCAGAAAGATTATAGTAAGCTTAGCATGATCAAAACATTGTTTATTTGCAGTACCTATCCATGCTGAGGCATTGCTATCAGTCCAAGATATATCAAGTACAAAGCGTTCTGCATCAAGAGAAATTTCTTCATTAATATTTCACAAGACAGAGTAACCCCAAAATCTAGACGACGTAATTTTCTATCAAACCTTTCAGTTGGAAAGTCCGATGAGAAAATTCTGAATCAGAACAATATGAAAAGTCCTTTTTTTCACTCGACAATATCATCAAAAACATCACTGAAACAAGAAGAAAGTGATGTGATCACAACTAGAATGTTGCCTCCGAAATGCGTGAAGACCGCTGATCAGGATTCTTGGATAAATGTCCCAAAGAATCAATTATACGACTAAACCAAACAAAGAAAACAGGAAGTGCAGTCCCATGAACGCACGCTCCAACACTTCCAAAGAACATTAGCACATAGTCCACGCTACCAGCAAACTCCAAATAGACCAAATAACGAAACAGTGTTTTTTTGGCTTGATGTTTGGTCCATTTTGGGAACTGGGTTCTGCTCTGAACCCTCATTGGTGGCTAGCTCAAGCTCTACTTCCTCCATTGAAAACACAGAGAGGGAGAGTGTGTGTGTGTGTGAGAGAGAGAGACCAAATTACATGGAAAGAAAGTATGAAAAATGGCAATGTCGTCACGGATATCTCAAGGAATGAAGGACTAAAAGCAATGATTAATCAGTTTCATGCCAATAAATGTAAATGATTGAGCTTTTGCCAACCAACAAAAAGAATTGGCTCCTTCTTTCACTGCCATTTAAAATGCTTAGATATACACGTTAGCATGAGGAGGATCTCTGCATTAGATTTTGAGACATATCAGCCCCTGCAATTAATATTAGAGCCAACAACCCACTTCGCCATTCTTATAGTTTTGCCTCAGCTGTTAAATTAGATAAATAATTTGACAGATTAATTATTTGGGTCCCAGCTATGGACTTTCTTGTGTGGCAAGGGACCACCATGGTTTGAGATGAAAGATGTTTGAGACACTAGTGCCTTTTTTCTTTTCAATAATAAGCATCGTATTTGTAACAAAAAAAGCCATGTCAAGTACACTGATTTTTAGAAGTTGAAAATGACACTTGAAATCAAAGCACTTGTGGTCACAGATTGCAATCTTCACCCACACTCTAGTTTTAAAGAGAGATAGGAACAACCAACGTTAGCATATTTTTTATGAATATCACTTTATAAACCTTAAAAGAAATATTTTAAAAATATTTTGTGGGTGATACGACGTTGTTTACTATATGTTGTCTTTATGTTTATGTTTTTATCACACAAATCAAATCAAGTTTCACTTTTTTTCTTTTTTCTTTTTCTGAAGTTTTAAAACACAATTTGAGTATTGCAACCAGACATGGTTTTAGAAAATAATTTTTAGCTATTGATTACTTAATGTCAATTCAACCGCTAATAATCCAAACGCGCATAAAATGAATCACGAATCAAACGGCCCAAAGTTTTCCAAGCAAATGTCGTTATTGCAAGAGTCAGAACTGTTTTTGTAACGTTAAATTATAGCAGCAGCAGGAGTCTTTAACATCATGCCACCTATAAACTGACGCCACATTCAATTATCACTGACCACAATTTCAATCTCATTTTAATTTCTCTAATTTAAGATTAAAGTTGTCTGACTAATAATTTTTTGACCCGCCTGTGGCGTAAATTCAACTGCTAGCTGCTAGAGAAGCAAGAACAATTTAGGTTCGATTAAAATATATATATATATATATATATATATATTCAAAAATCGTCCATTTGCCTAGTTTACTCACACAACTCTCCATGCAAACCAGATTGAGAGGTGTTTTGGGCCTTTGGATCCATTCTGTAGCCCAAAACAGCTTTTCCTCCTCAAAAGCCCCAAACTAAAAGGAAAAAATACAATATATAGCCATATAATTGTTATTAAATTGAAAGTTAATATTTAATATATCTTAAAAACGTCCTCAATTATTAAAGCACTAGCTTTTTATTATTTTCAGCTACCGAAAAAAATATAATTATTTCCTTGTCAAAAAAAGTAATGATTATAATAATTGTTTTTCAAAAGATTATTATAACTGTTATTTATACTCGTTAACAATAACATAAAAACGGGGTATAGAAGCAAATGGTAGTTTTAAATGTCTTTTTAAAATCAATGATTATATTTTTTTAAAAATTAAACAAATAACTCTTTATTAATTATAAATTTAAAATGATAAAAATAACATTTATTAATTGTTAATTATCTATAATTTATTACTGATAAACTTAAATTTATTAGTGAAAAAATATAGCTGATAAACTATAAAATAACAAAACTTAACCAAAAAAAAATCCCAAACTTTCCTTTAAAAAAATCCTAAATCAAAGACGATCAGATCAGAGAGCCTCGATCCTAGCTCAGAGAAGGGCACAACATTGCCATTGACAGAGATCCTACGGTTGGAAGATTTAAAGAGGGTACGGTAGTCTTCAATGTCATTGGAGGATAAGTCGACATCTAGGATTCTAACTTTGGTAAGATAGGGAAATGGCAGCCTTCTTTGATAGAGGGTGGCAGCAGCAGAATCAATAAAAAGATTGGAGAAGGCAATTACGGTGGTGGTGGTGGTGGTTAGGGGTTGCGGCGAGGTCGAGATGGGATAGAACGGATTTGAGAGAAGACTCGCAGTCAATGAAAGATGTGACGAGGAGGATCCCGTTTTTGACGATAGTGGGGAAGGAGAAGACGATGAGGGAGAGGAAGAGGAGGATGACGATGTCGTTAGAGAAGACGGCACCAGCTTGCCTCGAGACTTGTGTCATACTTCGGAGGTTGCTCAGCCATCGATGGTGGTGGTCATCGTCACTCAGAAGTGCTTAGCTAAGATAGGGTTTAGGGTAATTTTGGACAAATTAAAATGTTGAAAAAATTGAAAGCAATAAAACAGGTTATATTTCTAATTTTTAAAAAGTTGGGAAATAAATTTTGGGTTAGGTGGGCTATTGGCCACCCAGCCTAACTTCCTCATAAAACAATTGAAAAAAATATTATTTTTTAAAAGAACTAAAATCAATATTTATCGTAATATGTTTTCTATAATTACAAAACCTATTTTAACTTAAAAATAAAGAAGATAAAAAAAGAATAATAAACCTGCTTGTACATAAATTTTATTGAATTTATACACAATTTTATTTTTATTTGTACTTTACCATATAATTTTTCTTTTCTTTTTTCCAACTCTCCCTTCCCCCTCCAGTCTAAAACCTCGCCTTTTATTTATTTATTTTTAGTTCTGAAAGCTCACCTGTCCCTCCTTTCTTTCTCTCCCTTTTACCTGCCGCCGCCGTGAACGCCTCCAGTCACCGGTCCTCCGCCCACATCTCTCCACGGATTCCAAAGACAATTCTCAGGCTCAACGCGTTGGCGGACTCGCCTCCATCTCTTACCTTTTTGAATCTCTAACCTTCTACCTAGCTTCACTCCCAGAGGTATTTTTCGATTCTCTGCAAACCCTACTCCTTTTCACATTCCTACTTCTCTGACCGATTCGAATCCCTAAGCTCTTGTCTTGCTGGATGTTTTGCATATCCCTCTCTACTGGTTTTGGCCTTCAGCTCAATAATTTGAAGTTTGTAGAGGGAAATTTCTGTTGCTTCATAAAGTTTATAAATTGCGAGTTCCTTCTTTGTGACATTTGTTTTTGTTGTGTGCGAGTAATGGAAATTGAGAACCGAGAAGTTTAAAATTGTTTTTTTTTTCATGTTTTATATCAGAAAAAAAGGAAAGAAATTTCCATTGAGAAATTATGAATTTTTCACTTTTTTTTTTTTTTTTTGAAGTGACTGAGAATTATAATGGCGTATTATAAAGGACGTGATTTCATGTTCTGTGACTTGTGTGGGACAATGCTACATCTCATTTCAACCAAGTATGCCGAATGTCCCTTGTGCAAGCACAGGCGAAAAGCAAAAGGTATGGGGAAAAAAATTTTTGAGCATTTGATGTTGATGGCTACGAATCTTGAACACACGCACTCTGCGCTGTGAATGAATTATGTTTTGAGATAAAACGGTTGATGATTTTGCAACCAGTCTAAAGAACATAACATTTTCTTCAACGGTTTGTTATTGGCTTGTGATATATTCGGTTAACTTTTTCTACAATTTAGCTAGCACCAAGTACAAAACATCCTTAAAAATTGATCCTCTGGGTTAAAATTAGTTGTTTTGGGCTAACTATTTCGTGTGTGAGAGGTAAATGTTTACATATGCATGCATCTGTGGTCTTGTTGCTTGCTTATGATTTTGTTCAATAGAGTCTGGTACATGTACATGGGATAACGAAATTCAACATGCATGCGTCTGTTGTCGTGTTGCTTGCTTATGATTTTCTTCGATAGATTCTGTTACATATAGTCAGGATATCAAAATTCAATGCAATGGTGCTAAAATGTTTATTTCTCTCAATTTGTTAGATTTGATTGTGTCAATCATGTTATGGTGTTGTAAGTATTGTTTCCCGCTTCAGTCTGTGTTCATATGTTCTAGTGCCATAATTATTCCTGGTAAAATTTATTTTCTTTTCCTTATCATAATTCTTAGACGTGACTGAATTCACAATTACTCTCTTCAGATATTGCTGGAAGAGAAATATCTTACACAGTCACTGCTGAGGTATGCCTGTTCATGCTAGTTGATAATCTTCTTCCTTTTTTTTTTTTTTTTTTGTGGATATGGTTGATACGTAATGTTATTATGCCTTTAACAATAGCTGCCATTCTTGGATAATGATAAAACTACTTAGCCGTAACATTAATCCAACATGTACGTATTTACATTTGTCAAGAATTTCTAAGCATTTGAGTGTGTCCAAGAACACACAAGCAGCTCTAATTGTAAAATAAATATATATATATATATATATATATTTTATATATATTGGGCAAGATCAAATTCGGGCTGAACTGGGGTAGCTGCAGCTCGGTATTATTAAAGCTTGAAAAACTTGAACACACCGAAACCAGGCCATATTCTTATGATTCATGAAGATAAGCACCAGATTTTAGGGTAATAGATTCTTTAATGTTGGTCTTTAAAATAATCCTCATCACCCCTTTGACTGTTGTTTATTTACTCAGGGCATTCATATTACTTCATGATATTTTATTAGCAATTAGATATGTACTTAGGGCATTCAGATTCTTGATCCTTTAGGATTTTTCAGCAAATAGTTGATCCTTCCGATGATCGAACATTTCGTACTACCTGCCGAAACATCTGACCCTCGCTTTATGCAGGATATACGACGAGAGCTTGGCATAATAACCATTGGTGAAGAAAGAGTGGAATTATCAAAGGTAGCTGAACTCTTTTTCAGTGCAAATAACAACAAAATCATGCGGTTTTCTATGTAGTGATACTAATGATTCCGTCTCTTTTACAGATTAAAAAGAAATGTGAAAAATGCGGGCACGATGAAGCTTCATATTATACAAGACAGGTATTTCATCAACCCCGCTCAATATTTCTCCATTTCCGCTCTCGGAGGATCATTTTCATGATTTTGTAAATTTTACAGATGAGATCAGCAGATGAAGGGCAAACTACTTTCTACACATGTACCAAATGCCTGCATCAGTTTCAGGACAATTAAAATCAGTCATGTGGGAGGAGGATCTATATAATGCTATGCCAAACCAACGAGGCAAAATTTGTGTGTTATAGAAGATAAATACACTATCGTGCTATTTTGTAATCTTATTCTTTTTTGCATCTGACTTTGCCTAAATTTTAGTTCTTTTTTTTTGCCCTAATGCTTTTTTTTTTTGAATAAAATGGTTTCCCTAGTTCTTTTCTTCGTCTTCTTCTTCCCCTCTTTTGGCGACAACTTAGAAAAGCTATAGGATGTTACAAGAGAAAGTTTTTATCTTTCTTTTTTCTTGATGAAAATTCATAAACTGATAACTTATGAAATTAAAGAAAAAAAAAGTACAGAAAATCTGTTCTTGGCAAGCTCATAACCAAAGCTCAAGACAATTTGTTATTCTGTGCACACGCACACACCACCAATTCAAAAAAACACAGGCGGTGGCCACAAAGTGAAAAACAAGAAATAAAAAGGTTTTGAACATTTGAATCAGCTACTACAAACTTCCTCTCCCTTATCACCGCTGATCCTTCTTATTTACACCCAAAGCAAACGAAAAACTTGAAAACACAAAAACCAACCACGTGGATGAATAAATACTATCAGGCTCAACGGCCAAACCGAACTTAACAAACAAGTACGTAGTAACTAACTTCACCGGAGACGTAGTAGGCGACGGAGATTATCGGTGGCTCCGGTATCGATACCGGCAGCTTCGGCGTTGCAACTGAGCTTCAAGTTCGGCCTCAGCGAAAACTTTGGCAGCGGCAAACTGCTCGGATGCGGCGACAGAACGCTAATCGCCGAACCACCCGAAAACTCCTCCAAATCTCCCATCATAACAAAACCACCTTTTCCCAAGGACGCCGACGAAACCATTACCTTCGGAACATCTTTCGGAAGATCCTTCGGTTCTGGCCCCAACCGATTTGTCGACGCAACAACCAAAGACTCCGACTTTGCTTTAGCCTGATCTTTCTGATTTGGGGATTTGGATTTTGGTAGTTTCTTTGGCGTGACGACAGATTGGTCTTTGGCTCTATTATTGATCTTTCTGGTCGGGGAACTGGTACTGCTACGAGCAGAGAGAGAAGAAGAGGAGCGAGCAATGGGAATAATTGGTAGAGGAAGCAAAGGAGGGTAGTTTTGTTGGTGGTGGTGGTTGTATGGGTGAGAGATATTATTATTAAGTACTGAAGCTGAGGCTGAGGGAGGATATGAAAACGAAAGCGACAGCGGAGGAATGGGAAAAAGACCCCCGTACATGTTCGCCGGAGCCAGATTTTCTGAAGATCTGGAGCTGCTAAAACTGCGCTTCTTGTTGTTGTTGTTCTTCTTGGGGGTTCTGATTCCAACTGCCTCCATAGCCAATACCAGATGAGAGAAAAGAAAGCGATTTTAAGCGAAAAATTTTACAGGAAAAAAAAAAAAGAGGCTGTGATCTTGAAATAAGCGATCAATATAGCCTGAAATAAACTGTACCAGATGGGAAAATCCTTGCAGATTTTCTCGAGAAAGTGGAAATCTAAGAAAAAGTAAATCCGAGCTACTAACTTTACACAAATCTAGATAGAAATTAGAAACACAAGCCTTAAGAGAAGAATACACAGATTCTTAGTTTGGATTACGAGGAAGAGAACGCGATCAGAGAAAAAAAATATACATATATATATTTCTTATTTAGGAAACGCAAATATAAGTAAACAACAATAAAATTATCTTCTAGCTAAGAACCGAAACTCAAATTAGAATTTAGAAGAAACAGAAAATGGATCTGATTAGCGTTCTCTTCCTCGTAATCTTAATAAAAGAACATTCATGAACCTTCTTGATGTTGGTGCAAAAACGACATGTATTGAGAAAAATTCAGTTCTGAACGTCTCTGAAAGAAGTCTAATAATAAGCTCTATTTATAAAACGGAGCTCCACGTAACACGCCCTCCCTAAGTCCCATCTCCAACGGCTACTTTATTACTTTTCATTTTAATTTTTTTAATTAATCAATAGTATTTTTTTAGTATATAATATATAAAAAACATTAAATGTCACTGTTACCCCTTGTTGACAGACAACCGTTGCTATCTCCAACCTTGCTCTTTCTTACTCTCTTTGGTCCAAGACTGGCCTAAACTGTTGGGCGGCAACCGCCAGATCGATGTTGACCGTTGGATCCCAGATTTATGAACTACCCTTGAGAATATTTTGGCCGTTGATCTGCTCCTCGAGTTCCTCGAAGTTTGTCCTTCTCCGATGTGGGGACATTAAACCACGGCCATACACGTTTTAAGCCTCGTGGGCCCCAGTATTTTTTTTTTATTTTTAAATGTGTGTAAAGTTGTAATCCCTGTGACCTCACGGCAACGGCTTTGGAGCGGGTGGTGGTCGCAATTTGGCAATAAAGTTAAAATTAAAGAAAAAAAAAAAGGAAAAGAAAAAAAATACAAGGATGACAAAATAGGCCTTATTTTGGTGCGAGACTTTTGATTTTTATTATTATTTTATATAAAGGAAACACTAGGTGGGCGAGGATTATTGATCTGCTTACACGTGGCTTGATTTTAGCCCCATATGACGTAAATGATTATATATGTTCCCAGCTGTCATGATATGGTCTTCTTCCTAAAGACATGATGCGGGGTTAGGACGATTACAGAGAAATCATAATTCAATTGTCAGCTAACATTATTCAGTTACGACCGAAAAACTATAATGTTTTTTTTTTTGTGAATATCCCATTATATATTCTTTTATTTTTACCATAAGAAATCACCATAAAATTGGGGGACGTCTCCTTCAATAATGTTATTTAAACCAAGTGACGTTGAACACCACAAGTATATAGTAAATGGGTCTCACAACATAAAATGCACAAATAAAACCTATTGTAAGCGATCTTAACGTCAGTGATCTTAACGGCCCCCGGCCAAAATAAAAATTATGAAGAAGTCTATGAAAAACCCAAGTCCAAGAAGACAAATTTGCTAGAGTAACGCTCTCCCATGTAGTCAAGATAAGCTTTAGAAGACAGAAAGTTGAGACTACAGACTCCAGTTTTGAATTTAAAAAAGGCAACTATAAACCAAGGAAGAACATGCCACACAAAATTTGGCGAGAAGTCAAATGCTAACGGCTGGAAAGTCGTTAAAATAAATCAAGAAAAAATATATTCCCCAGTTAATTATGGTTTTATTTATTTTTTTTATAATCAATTTGTGTACAAGTAAGATGCAACAATAAACAGAGGTGAAAAGTGACCTTAGTTTTTCG
This sequence comes from Artocarpus hirsutus, assembly GCA_946598075.1. Taxonomy (NCBI): domain Eukaryota; kingdom Viridiplantae; phylum Streptophyta; class Magnoliopsida; order Rosales; family Moraceae; genus Artocarpus; species Artocarpus hirsutus. Next base: position 20,242 of record CAMOHE010026284.1, on the reverse strand, counting down.
TGCATGGACTCATAAAAATACCAAAACTCTGTCTCTTTTAAAGTAGATGTATCTTTCAACGAGTAAACTATTCTAAATCTTTGGTGTTTTTTATCCTTTCTACACTTTCTATTCCCATTACAACGTGAAAGATTTAATGTTCGTGAGCATTTTGTGTAAGACTTTATTGACAAATTTTTACACCAACAAAACCACTATTAATTATCTCCCAAGCTTTTTTAATTGTCACTACGTTTAAGACAAATAGATTATAAATCTCCCATATGTTTCGGAATTATTAATTAGTTGGCTGATTTTTTAATGAAGTTACGTGATTATTAAATTGTAACGCAATAGCTTTTCAACATTATAGGTGACGACAAGAGATCTCCACGCGGCTGTGCTTCTTGAAGAGTTAAATGTTATAAGGACGCGCGTGCAAGTCACGGACCAATTATCTTCTGGCTTAAGCAAGAGATTGGAATAGTAGTAGTAATATGTTGAGATGCTCAACTTTTGTTATCTGACGGCTGCCCGAATTCTTGTCAATTTTGGTTTCTTCTTACGACAAGTGAGAAGAAAACAACAATACATAATAAGTTTTGGCTTTAAAAATGATAAGGACTAATGATTTTTTTTTTTTTTTCCCTATGGAGACAATATGGGGTCTTAAGTCCTAACCACCGAAAGTTCATTTGCCTTGTCAATTACAGTTAGGCTGCTAATCCGTTTTTCCATTTAACACCACGATTATTTAACTGCTAGGTAATTTTTTGTTTAAATTTTAATTTTCTTTGAAAGCTTTTCTTTTTAATGCAACCAAGAAAGCCTATATGTTCAATGAAGTTCCCACTTTTAATTCTTTCTAAAGTTTATATTTGAACTAATAGTTTGAATTAATTTTGGTTTAAATTATTATAGCATGTGAAAACTTTAAACTATAGCTTATTTTTTATTGATGCTATAACAATCAAAAGTTTTGGTTGAAACTGAGAATGACAAACACTCTAATTTGATTGTACTCTAAAAAATGTGTGGTTGTTGAAGAAAAACGGTGTAATCATTATAAAAGAATTAAAAAATCCCTACGTTCCCTTACATGTTTTTTTTTTTTTAATGTCAAACTATTTTTTCTTGGAGATTTTTCAACTGGTGAAATGGTTATGATTTTGTTATCTTCTGCACATAATATCATCTGGTGTTGGATTACATCTCTTTATTGCAGGAATAACGTCCAATGGAAAATAGTAATATTGCAGAACATATTTAGTTAAACAAAGACACACAACTAAACCTTCTGATCAGCCATAAGAGAAACAATAATAAAGCCTACAAATTTATGTGTACAAGTACATCAATCTCATAAGTCATAATTAGTATGGAATGTCTAGAAGGTATCGTATTACTTTACTCACATACATACATACATACATATATATATATATATATATAATCGTATATTTTTCTAGAAATTTCCTTACCAACAGTGATGACGATCCACATGCACATGTTGATGCATTGGCAAGTGACATATCCACCGACCATCTAATAAAAAGGCCCACGTTCTTCGTAATCTGCAAATAATATTAATGCTTTGTTAATAATATTCGGATTAAATCAACTACGTCATTACAATTGCTAACCATGTGTTTGAGCTAGATATTTTGAGATCATTATTTTTTATTTGTTAGTTAGGCGTCATTCTATTCCTGCGCTCTCTTTTTTTTTTTTTGTTATCTCCAAATAAAGAAAAGCATTATTGAGCTTTATTTTTACTTAATGGTGTCTGCCATCGTCAGATTGTAGTATCCCCAACAAGAAGGTAGCGTGCATGCACTCGATCTGCTTCCTTTATATCACACCAAAAAAGTAAAAAGAAAATAAAAAATAAAAAAATAATAAAAAAAAAACCAAAACATTAGAGTGAAAAATAGAGAAAGATTAATAGATAAAGTTGTCTATAAAGAAAGAAAAAGTCGGTTCCTATAAAGTATGGTCAGATGATAAAGGAAAACATTATTTTCAAGTTCTCCTTTTGAAGTTAGATCTAAAGTCATCGTCTTACTTTGATATTTGCCTCAACTTTGTTCATCCGGGCATGTCTTAGCGTGCAAGAATACTACCCATAATGCACGTGCATGTATTGATATTGTGTGTTTGCATAATATCTCTTCAGGTATACGTGTGCACACTAGACAAATCACACTTTCCTTGTTTTTTTTTCCTTGAAGGGAATTACTCAATCACATCTCTTTTTTAGATATAGAGAACGTTATTTTCGTCATTGGCTAGATCTCAAGCGGCTTGAATGAGCTTCATGGTGTGCTTTCATATTGGGCTTCCGCCCCATGATGCACACACGATCCTATGTATTGAAATGAATGAGTAAAAATTAGGTAATCTGTCTAATTTTTTTGAGGAATGAATTAATATCTGTCTTTATTATACAAATATCACTTATATGTTTTTTTTTAAATTTCATATATTTAGAATCATAAAATACCATCGAACTACATATTATCATGTATTTAAATTTTTATAACAAATTTTCTTATTTTTCAAATAGTTAAATTAGGGAAAAAAAATATATACATATATTCCTTATTTTAACATATTACATTGATGCATTATCATTATCAATTGAAGTCTTAAAAAAATGATATGAATTTCATTGAGTATCATTATCATTATGTATCATTAACTTAATAATGTAACAATTATATAACATATAAGATACACAAAAAGACTTAATAAATACTATATCATTAATTTAATTACATATCACCAAAAAAAGAGAAAAATATCGTTCACTTGAAATCTTAAGAAATAAATGTCATTGTATATCATTATCATTACGTATCATTAATTTAATGATATATCAATTATATAATCAGTAAGACATATAAAAAGACTTAATAATACTGTGTCACTAATATAATTACAACATTCTAATTTCAATTTGTCAGTAAAACTATATCATTAATTTAATTACAACACCCTAATTCCAATTTGTCGGTAAATCCAACTTGTGGGTAAAAAAATTCCATCTTTTTTAGGGAATTTTAAAATCATTATTTTAGATACCAATTTGAATTTAAGCAACAAACACTCTAATTCTAAGAATTTTTTTAAAATATAATGATATCATAATCCGTTTGAAATCTTAAATACGTATATTATGGTTATTCTAAAAATATAAATTAAAACTAACAATATCATTATTATGAGTATTAATGTCTTTATACATATTCATTAGGACATATAAAGAATATTCATGAACTACAGATATATTTTAATTCTATAAATAAATAAAAAAAAAGCGACATGTTTCATTAACCCTTAAAATGAACCCAATTCCAAATTTTCAAAGTTATTGGACCAAAAGTCCTTCCCTCCCAAAAAAGTTGTTGGGCTGGCCCATAATTTACTGCTCCATGTACCGCTCAAAAATGTCGGGTCTTCTGGGGCGAACAGAATGGATGAAGCCCTATTAAAATCCATTAGGAACTCCATGCCAATGTGGGATTTTGCTCACACATTCTCAACAAATGATATAAAAGATTAAAGCCCAAATAGGATAATTTCTATATAAAAGTGACTATCAGTTTGACAAATACCGTTTTTACAAAGAAAATTTAAGATGGGGTTCTTTATAAGAAATTAAAATAGTGCGTTCTTAAAAAAATTCATGAGCCTTATTCTTTTAAAGAATTTCATGAGGTTTTTTTTTCCTCCTTAAGCTCTTTTATATGGTTAGAATAGCCCATTGTAAAAAATAATTTTTTAATATACTTTTTTTCTTTAAACTCTTTTTTGTATTTAGGGTTTTTTACCACAGTTAAAAAAAAAAAAAACATTGACTTTTGTAAAGTCGAATTAAATTAAATGGAAAGAGGTTATTTGCTAACAGAAAAAAAAAATATTTTGGAGGATATAGTGACACATTCTAAAAGTTGGGGGAGCAAAATGACATAAGTAACATAGTTTTGAGGGAAAATATAAAAATATTATGCAAAAAATAATCCAAAAATTAACAAAGATGTTTGAAAGGGGCAAACTTGTTAAGGAAACAAAATTTGAGTGGATTAAATGGTATATTTTAAAAGTCAGGAGGTAAAGTAGTATAAATGAGATAGTTTGAGGGATAACTGTGAAAATAATCATTATCAAAATAATAAGAAAGTCATTGATGTCACCTTAATTTTGACTGCATGAGTCGTTCCGCCAAAGCATGTGCTCCTCAAAATATGGGCAACCTCTCATTTATGTACGAGGTAACCTCGATAATTAGTACAGATCATCTCCAATGTAGTCGCGATTTGAAATTATGTAACTCTTGAGTTTTCTTCAAGTTTGCAAACTTAAGCATCGGAATGCTACACTATAGGTGCTGGTTTTTAGTTAGTTTTTGTATGGGTCTTAGTACTCCATCAATGTGTTCTCATCGTTTTATTGATTAAAAAGTGTTTGTTTGAACTAAATCACGAGTTTAAAGACGTGCTTTTAATTTTAGACGGAATCTTGCATCAACAGGTTGCGAGTCACATCGGAAAATAAGCCACCTCCTTCCTCATAGTATTCCAACTTTTAACTTTTTTGGCAAAGTTAGTTTTAACCAACGTTTCAGTTAAAAACAGTGTAAAATTCTCACATGCTATAATGATTACAATTTGAACCAATAATAATAACCATCATGTCAAACGCCCATAGAAGAAGAGAATCAAAATGATGTTTTAACTTTGACCCTCCCCCTGTCCAAAAATAATAATAATAAAATAAAGTAGAATAAAAAGCCTAAACTCAACAAGTTACTTATTTACTTGCCAATTTTTTGTAACTCGAAACACACTGGTTTAGTACCTTGAACCTAGTCCTAAAATTCCATGTAGTTGGGTGAGCAAAATCTTTTACAGGCCCAATTCTTGATTGATGCCTAGTGGCTATCTTTCTTTTCTGTCTCTTGCCAATAACCCAATAAATAAGGCACTATTCCCTTCCACCAAAAAAGAAAAAAAAAAATGAACAAGGCAAGCTCGACCTCTAGACAATAAGATATGCCACAATATAACGTGGCATGGCACAACTGATTTCCAATAGTATGTTTGCCATTTTTTTTCTTATCATTGCCACACAGTACTGGCTTAAAAGCATGTAATTTTTTTTTCCGCTCTGTTTTGCCAACAATACCAAATGGGGTATGGGCCTTTGTGTCCCTCGAAGTGCCAACACCCCGTAATATTGATAACGACGTAAGTGTACTCAACATAAACCACAGAGATCCTATCCCTTTCTTGATATCCAACACTGTTTTTTAGGCGAATTGATTTCCTCCCACATGCTCTTAACATTTCTTTTTGTGTTTTTTACGGCCCGCCATGTGTTTGCTCAGTGCAGTCCCAATAGTGGGCCCAATTGAGGTATGGATTGAAAACAAAAGGAGGTAATTTTGTCTCAAGTCAGGAAGTTGAGAGTCGTTTGCTTAGAATATGTTTGGTAATTATGTCTTAAACCAGTTAGCTGATATAATGTTTTATTTCTCGTTCCCATCTTTATACTCCAAGTAGCAATTCTAAATCACCATTCAAGAAATTTCACTAAATCGTAGAGTTTTAATTTTTAATATAAACAAATAAAGCATTTTAAAAATATTTAACTACTTAGCATTTTTGAAATCACGTGCTATTTTATAAGCATTTAAATTTTTAATTTTACCTCATCTTTTTTCTTCTTTTTCTTTCTTTTTGTTTTAGCTTTTTGTTATCTTAATGTTATTTTGTGTTTTTTTCTACGTTATTTTACACCAAAATAAAATTTGTTTTAATACATTTGAATTATTTATTTAACATTATTATATTTTAGTCTAGTTATTTTTAATCTCAATAAACGGTGGTCTAATTCTTTCCTTCTCCATTGCCATTCAAACCATGAGATTTAAAACCACACTAATTCAAGCCCGTGTACCAAATGAACCCATAATAACTTTATAAAGCCTCGTCCTCTCTTTTTTTTTTTTTTTGTTTTTTGTTTGATTATAGAATATGAGACGAAGATAACAAGAACTTCAATTAAATCAAAAAATTTGGAGGAAAATTTAAATCATTCCTCCTCCCTCTTATGCTTCTCAATCTGTCATTTACCTTGTTCTATCTTTTTACAAACACAACCATAATTCAAATGATTCCCTAACTAATTATCAGATATAATGTTTTATTCTTGGTTTTTTTAACCATCGATCACATCATTAAGTTCAAAACTACCTTAATTCGAAATCATGAACCAAATGAACCCATAATAACTTTATAAGGCCTCATCCTCTCCTTTTTTTTGTGTGTGTGTTTTGTTTGGAACATGAGACGAAGATGAAATTAACTTCAATTATACCAAATAATCTGGAGGAAAATTCAAATCATTCCTCCTCCCTTTTATGCTTTTCAATACGTCCTTTACCTCATTCTGCCTTTCTACCTAACATAATTATAATTTAAATGCTTGTATCAAAAGAAATAAAGTTAATTTTATAAATGGTCATTGAAAATTATCTTTAGTCTCATTTTAGTCTCTAATGTTTTAAAAAGTTCCATTTTAGTCCCTGATATTTTACTTTGTTTCAGTTTTACTCCTTCATCAATTCAATACCAACTATTTTAATGAAGTATTTTTAAAACATCCTACTTTGGTCCTCAATTTATAACTTTGTTTCACTTTTGATCCATTTATTAGCAAGGTATTGTTAGAGATAGAAAAAAAAAAAAAACTAAAGTGAGGAATTAAACACAACGATTTTAATTTATGTAGCTAAAAAAATAGAATGCATGATTATCTAATACTTATATACCGATACTAAAAATTCAACTTATTTTTTTTCCTAAAGTGAAATTTATCTTACTAGCAGCATAATAAAATTGTCTTTATTTAATCGTATGAATCAAAATCATTGTATTTAGTGTTTTATTTTAGATTTTTTAAATTTTAGTTTTTAATAGCTCTTCGTAATAATAAAATGACTAAAAGTGAAACAAAGTAATATATCATGAACTAAAGTGAGACACTTGAAAAGTTTTTTCATGCAATAATTTACAGTGTGTTTGGTAATGGTTCCCACCACAAACTCAGTTATAAACAGTGTAAAGCTCTCACATGCTACAATAACAATAAAAAAATTGCTACAGTGTAAAGCTTTAATTTGCTACAGTAAAAATGGTTCTCACCATCCTTTCAAACACCATTGATGTCTAATTGATGGAATGACTAAAACTAAAATAAAGTAATAAATTAAAGATCAAAATAATATTTTTTAAACACCAAAGACTAAACCAAAATTGAGAATAAACCACAGAAACTATTTATGAAATTAGCTCAAAGAAATAAAATAATTGCCGCTGCCACCGGCAAAAGGATTATTTTTTTCCCGTTATTCCCTCTTTCATTGGCAACTCGACACCACGCAACGACTCAAAAGATCGCCCCAAAGGGTTTGCTTCCAATTAGGCTTTTGGACACAAAGAAGCATAGCCACAGCAATCAAAATGATCCCGGTTTCCTCTGACGATGTGCACCATAATTCAACATTTCCCAATTAATTGAGACTACTAAAAGGGGTATGCTACTTTACCCTAAATCATTGTGCCCCTGAAAAAGAAACAAAGCTAAGGATAGCTATGTCCGCTATTTTTAATTTTCCCCTTGCCTTGGACCCACCTCTTCGTCCAATTTCTACAAACGGAGGCACAACAAATAGTCTCATAAATTTTCTAATGCCGCAACCTTATCTAATTTTAAGGACAAACTGTGCAATTAAAATGGATGTCGTCCTCGTTAGTTTGACCTTGCTATAAAATGAGATTATCTACGTTTCAACGGCACTTGTCAATTGCTACTAATGAAATTTTACCACTAATTATGGCCGATTGAGTCTTACTTTTGGCTATAGGTATTTATCAGTCAGTTTTCTTCAAGTTTTCATTGATCGATAAATAAGTGAAAGCGACTTAGCTGTCATTTTTTGAAAATCAAAAACCAAAAACCAATCAAATACATAGAGGAACCAAAAAATCCCCCACTAAATTAACTGGTTGGTTTAGATCGATTGCAGACCCAAAAAAAATTATAAATCTCTTGAATAAATATACGTATATAATAAATTATATCGAAACTTAAAAATTGTATATTAGTTGGTGTGCATTAGTGGTAAAGGTTTGGTGTTTTTGTTCTTTTGGTGACCAAAGTGTTGTTGATTTTGAAATTTAAATTGATAGTTACATCGGTTTGCCAAGCAAGCGAAAGGAGGAAAGAAAGGAGCTTAACGAGAAACGACCAACAAAACTCCGAAACGTGATAAAAAGGCCAAAAGGCCTATATGACAAAATAGAAACCAATAGTTTTCAATAGCTTTTCTTTGTCTCTTCCGTTTTTCAATTATTTGATTAACTTTATTTAATAATTTTCATAAATTCTCGTAACGCTTCTCAATCCCCGGCTCCCTCCCTCCCTCTGTTAAAGTTAAACAAATGATATTTCAAAAAATGGACCAATCAGAACGTGCCCTTTAAGACCACGTGGACGTTACCGACACTCCATCGTTGCCCCACTGCAAATTGTGAAACAAGAAAGAAAGCTTGGCCACCAAGATTTAATTGCCACATTAAATTCACTTTTCCATAAGAATAGAACGAAAGAATAAAAAAATGGAAGACACACAAATCTCTGCACTAGCAATCAAAACGGTTATTGTCTTATCCATCTGCAAGATATTTTATACGACGATTCAATGCACATGAAAAGCCTCTTTTTTTTTTTTTAATTAAAACCTTTTTTTTTTCTGGGTTTTCACTCTTAGTCTCAGCTTTAAGTTAGGATTTGAAGCAAAGTGCAGTTACTCTGGGTTTTCTGGGTTTTTTCCATTTTTTTTATCTTAGCTTGATTTGTATTCACTGCCTCCTCTCTCTCTCTATCTCTCTGTCTCTCTCTCGCTTGTCGTGTTGAATTTTGGGAGAAAGGGGGTTATTTGGAGGAGAATTTGGGAAGTTAGAGAGAAGATCGGAGATGGGTATTTTGAGCATTGTAACGGGTTTTTTTGGTTTTGGAGTGGGAACTTCAATCGGGCTTGTGATCGGCTATTACATGTTCATCTACTTTCAGCCAACTGATGTTAAGGTCCGTTTATTATTATTATTATTTTTTTTGAACTCTCCAATTTTTTTTTAATTACTTTTTTTTAATGGGAAGGTCTGAATTGTGCTTTTCCTGTATCTATATTCTCGTATTGGTTATGGATTTTGTTGATATGATGATTATAGATTTTCAAAAACAAGAATAAGAAATGAGAGAGTACTCTTGGCTTATCGCTTGTATCTACACGCATTTTGATGGTAGTTTTGAGTTTGAGATTAGCTGGTTTGAGTTTATAAATTCTGTTTCATTCAGCTTAGAGAAAAAAGTTGATTGCTTCTCCAAACACCCTGCACTTTACGCTGTCTTCAAATTGAATTGTTCTTCCTATTTACTTTATCATTAATCATGTCTGGGATATTATTGCCTTACTTTTGTCTGGATTTTTTTTTTTCCATTTTGTATGCTTATATAATTTAGATGGTTTGACGTGGAAAAGAGATAATCATGCCTCGAACTTTTTGATACCAAATTAAACTCCAAATTTTTTTTGTCATATATTAATATTGTACAGCAGATGTTACAGTTTAAACCCCTAATGCTTAACTAACAAGAGCAATAAAAGAAAGAAAAGAAATGAAGCATATTGGCAAGGTCAATTCACGTGCTAGCTCTGCAATCTGCGTCACGATAAAAATAAGACAACGCTCGCTCAACAACAAAAATTACTCATCGACTGATCTAGCATTTGTGTGTGTGTTTATTTTATTTTTATTTTTATTTTCATTTTTATTTTTCTGGTTTTTGATGCATTCAGGATCCTCTTATTCGTCCTCTGGTGGAGCAAGATTCTAAAACTTTGCAACGGTTGCTTCCGGAGATACCCTTATGGGTGAAAATGCCTGATTATGATCGTGTACGTTGATATTTTAAAATTCTTGTTCACTAGATGCCTTAGGGTTGTACTAGTTTTTTATAATTTTTGTTTCTATGAAGGTTGACTGGCTTAATAGGTTTATCGAAATCATGTGGCCTTATCTGGACAAGGTATGAAGTTCAGATCTTTGATATTTAATTCATTGTACTCTCTTGTTACGAGTATTCACGGCCCTTTTTGTCATTTGTCTCCTCTCTCTCTCTCTCAGGCAATTTGCAAGACCGTTAAGACCATAGCAAAGCCCATTATCGCAAAGCAAATTCCGAAGTACAAAATAGATTCTGTTGAATTTGAAGCACTGACCTTGGGCTCCTTACCACCTACTTTTCAAGGTTTAGTTGATTCCAAACCGATGATGCATTTAGTTGTGGAGATGAACTAAAAAATTATATTCACATTTTAGTGGACATAAATTTATATTATGCAGATGGGGTAGTTAATTTAGCAAGTTTATGTATTATGCTCCCAAGGCCAAGTAGAAGGCCGGGCAGCTTCATATATTGAGTTGTGAATAGATGCATAGTAGCCTCTATTGTCTCTTGTTCTTATAATTATCTGATTTTTGAAAGGGCCTTTGTCTTGGCCTTGCTGGTTTACTGTGTTGTCCATGGACTTAAATTCGTGTTTTAACTCTAGTTTTTCTGTTTTTTGTAATCTTCAGCTTATTAATGAAGTCGTTCTTGGTTTTCTTTTGCATCAGGAATGAAAGTTTATGTCACGGATGAGAAAGAATTGATTATGGAACCAGCGTTAAGGTGGGCTGGAAATCCTAACATCATTGTAGCTGTTAAAGCATTTGGGTTGAGAGCCACTGTTCAGGTGCTTGTTTTACTGTTGCTTAAGTTGAAGTGAATAGTTGCTGTTGTTGGATTTTTTTTTTTTTTGGGGGGAAAGGCGTTTCTGGATTCATCATTTTAAAGTATGCTTCTTCCCCGAGTATTTCAGGTAGTTGATTTGCAAGTATCTGCTCTTCCACGTATAACCCTCAAGCCCTTGGTTCCAACCTTTCCCTGTTTTGCAAAAATAGTCGTCTCTCTTATGGAGAAGGTATGGCTTCAAATTTTTCTTGGTAGAGTTGGTGCTATCTACATTGCTAATATGAAACATTACGGGGGCTCATGCATTAGATAATGATAACATGAAAAAATTATGGTTTTATTTCTCTGTTTCCATCTTGGTTTATTTGTTTTGTTGTCCTTGTTTTGCAGCCACACGTTGACTTCGGGTTAAAGCTGCTTGGTGCGGATGTTATGTCCATTCCTGGCCTCTACAGGTTTGTCCAGGTAGTTCTTCAATTTCCGTTTACCAATCTAATTTGTTGGGATGTCGACAAGTAAACAGATATATACATGAATCCGCATTCACAATGTTGAAATGTAAAACTTAAGAAAATTTGAAAGAAAAAATCTGAAAATCGGGAGAAATCTGTGAATTGCATTGACTAAATTAAAATGATTATTACATCAAGTATATATTATAGTGGTAAACCAACTCTCCAATAGTCCTCTGACCAAGTATAAATGCTATAAGGTCTAGTTACCGTGTAAGATAACAAACTAAATCACTTACTAAAACTGATTAACAAATGATTAGCTCTAACACGTAAATGTGCAAGTGTTTCAGTGTTTTACAACATCACTGAATGAGGATTGCATTTTAATTTATATGTTGCGTTGGTGCTAGTTTTCTTACCCCTTTTTTTTTAGAAAAGTTTATTCGGTTTCTCAATACACTTTCTCTTCTCAGGAGCTTATTAAAGATCAAGTGGCAAATATGTATCTATGGCCCAAAGCCCTAGAGGTGCAAATTATGGATCCAGCAAAGTAAGAATAAGTTCTCCTGGGCTTTGAATAACAAACCCTATGTTATATTCATTTGTATTGAGATGCTTGGTATATTGCTATGACTTTATGTGATGTTGCTCAATGTTGCCAGGGCCATGAAGAAACCTGTTGGACTCCTCAGTGTAAAGGTCCTGAGGGCAATGAAGCTTAAAAAGAAAGATTTATTGGGGGCATCAGACCCTTATGTTAAACTCAAGTTAACGGAGGACAAGCTTTCTGCAAAGAAAACAGCCGTAAAGCATAAAAACTTGAACCCCGAATGGAACGAGGAATTTAATATAGTTGTCAAGGATCCTGAATCTCAAGCACTGGAGCTGATTGTTTACGACTGGGAACAGGTAATTTTTTTCATATAATTTTGCTTTTTTAATGCAGAATCTAAGGTCACACATGGAAGCATTGTAAAAGCTCATTGCTTTAGTACAATTTTCTTTTTTTCTCACTTGGTTTCTCAAAACACATTTGCTCTCTTTCTTCTTCTTTTTCCTTTTTAAGGTTGGCAATCATGATAAGATGGGTATGAATGTCATTCCATTGAAAGAGCTTACGCCTGATGAGCCTAAGGTTCTGACTCTCGACCTTCTCAAAAACATGGACCCAAATGACGCTCAGAATGAGAAGTCTCGTGGGCAGATTGTTGTGGAGCTGACGTATAAACCTTTCAAAGAATATGAAGTGCCTGATGATGTCGAAGATTCAAATGCAATCCAGAAGGCGCCCGAAGGAACACCTGCCGGCGGTGGTCTGCTTGTGATTATAGTCCATGAAGCTGAAGATGTGGAAGGAAAGAACCACACAAATCCATATGTCAGACTACTTTTCAGAGGAGAGGAGAAAAGAACCAAGGTTTGTCAAAACGCCATTTTAAATGTTGATATTTTTTTTGGCCAGGTTAGTATTAAGCAAAGACCGTATCATTTAGTGACTTTTAAAAATTCAGAAACATTGGAAGCAACCTTACTTTCAGGGGCAAGTGACTCGCCTTGGTACTACCAGGGGGCAGGGACCAAATGATTATTGGAAAAATTACAAAATCCTCCCTCAAGTTCAAGAATTGCAAAAGTATCTTCTCACATTGCTAACGCTTGAGACCTAGTCGGCTTATTGACCTAGAGTTAGACGAAACCTTACTGACCCCTTTTCACTCAAACTGTCCCTAACCTTATTTAAGGCAGCATCAGAAACTTTCAAGGGACTAACGATGTAAAGTGATACTTTTTGTGATTTCTACTTCATTAAATCAAGTGCAACTATTTTTAACTGAATTTTTACATTGAGAAATTTAGTGTGAATCTTGTGTTAATTTGAAATTCACTTTTGATATTGATTTAGCATGTCAAGAAAAACCGGGATCCAAGATGGGACGAGACATTTGAGTTTACGCTGGATGAACCTCCAACCAACGATAGGCTTCACGTGGAAGTTCTAAGTGCTTCCTCAAGGATGGGATTGCTGCATCCAAAAGTATGTTTGCTTCAACTCTTTTTGATTCGATATTCCTAATATTTGCATCAAAATTTTCTATATAATTTGCTACAGATGTACTTCTAGTATTAGTCTTCTGAATTTTTTGATCATTTTTCAACCAGGAAACCCTGGGGTATGTGGAAATAAAACTAGCTGATGTAGTAAGCAACAGAAGAATCAACGAGAAGTACCATCTTATTGATTCCAAAAATGGAAAGATTCAAATTGAGCTGCAATGGAGAACAGCCGGATGAGCCCTCTTTCTCTGTCAGTTTTTATTTTTACTAAATTTGTAGGCTACAATCAACATTGTTTGTTCCTAAGTCAACTGTTGTTGATGGATAAATATTATATCAGCTCACTGTTAACGTTGCCGTAATGCAGAGTTTTATTTCCTATTTTTATAACTGGTTTTTAATTCTTGTACGTGCATGTTTCATGTAACATTGGTTGAGCATCCGCAAGTGGATAAGGGATGCGGCGTCTCGTGCATTACATAACTCTTAAGACTGAACAATCCTCCAGTTTATTACAGTCTCATCAAGAAAGGGAAACAGAACCAATAGATAAATTTAAAGGCAAGCAGTTCATGATTTTATTAATTATTACTGTTTGTGATGCATTATAAGTATGAATTAATACATGCATTTAGGCAGAAAATGAGAATTGATTCTTTTGTTATCTAGACATATGTTTGCTTACAAAAACAATAAATGAAAGTTTAGCAAGACTTGTCAATCTTTGCACCCCCTTGATGTTGATTTTCTTTTCTTTTAAAATAAATAAATATCAAATTTACTAGTGTGTCCTAAAATATATGTGATATTTGATATTTATAAAAAAAAATAATAACCCCCAAAGCGTAGAAAAGAAATTAAAAATGGAAGGTTTGGTCCAGGCCAAATCTCTCATTTCTTTTCCACTCCCTAAATGGCGGGTTAAAACCTCTGGGCCGTGATTGGCTATGGTAGAAGCAATACGGCCCACCCTAATGCTCCAAATACGGACAAGTGGACGTGACATTTTTTCCCAATGTTGCAGTGGTCCATGGATATTTTTGAATGAAAGCTGGGGAGAATAATTCTTGAATATCATCGCTGCGATGGGCAGTAGCAGTTGGGAAAGAAGCAATCAATCACAAATCACAAATCACAAATCACAAATCACAAATCACAATCGTCGACGTCTGGTCCATCGACATTGCCATCAAAACGCTACCATATTTCTCAAGCTGACAGGAATGGCACCAATTGGCTTTTGCCAGAATTAGTCAAAAGCAGACTATCTTGCAACACGAACGTTGTTTCTATTTCTCACCTCCCTAAGCATAGCCTCAATTTTTTTTGAACAACTATTTAATGATGTTATTGACAAAACAATTCGATGGAATTTAAAAAATACATTATCATTTGATATTATTTTTAAAATAAATAAAAATATTTTTATTTTAAAAATTAAAAATTTTATAAAACTTGTGTTGAAAGTTTTTTTTTTAATTTTTATTTTAAAAAATATATAAAAATATTTTTAAAAATTATAAGAACGAAATTAAACGGGACCAATTATATGTTTATAAATAATAAGGTTATAATTTTATAAAAATGAAAATTTTTTATTATTTTTGCTGTAGAGTGTTTGACAACTTCTTAGCGTTTAAGTTTTAACTGTTATAATGAAAAAAATTTAAATGCTATAGTATAAAATAAGAGGATATTATAATATAAAACTCTCAAATATTATAGTCCAATATGGTTTTCAAACACGGATTCATAATGTGCCTAGGTGCTTTCAACGAAATAATAATATTTCAATAAATATAGTGCGAACCAAAGAATAATAATATTTCAATAATATAGTGTGAATCAAAGATTCTAAACGCTATAGTAATAGTGTGTTTGACAATCTTAGTTTCAACCAAATTTTTAATAGCCCAAATATTAAACTTTTACATGCTAAAATTGTCCAAAAAAAAAAAAACATGCTACAATAGAATGCTCTCACATGCTACAATATTTTTAACACAAATTGGTTCAAACCGTTGGCTTAAACCACACTTCTCAAAATAAAATTTTATGAGAAAATATTATAATAAACTTGGTTTGAAACATTTTTTTCTCGAATCACATGCTCAAAAGGTTCAAAATTTCCACTGTAGGACTTGAAAAACTGACCTTTTAATAGGTTTTTCAAGCACCAGTTGTTTATTCTGATATGATTTTAACCACATCCAACAATCAAAACATACACTACTTTAAGAGGTCATGCTGTAGAAAGATTCTATTAAAGTAAATATATAATTCAGAATTATATATTTTGCATAGGCCATGGAACACCCTGCGACTCCTTGGTGATTCCTTTTTCTATTGATTGTTCTTCGGAGAATGAAACGGAGAACTTGCACTAAGAAGCTCGGAAAGTTCTGTTGCGTAAATTTTTACACGTGCACGTATTATAATATCATCTATTTTTGACCTCGTTATACTTTTAGAGAACTCTTTACCTAAAAACCACCTTTTATTACCTCTTGCAGACGATTCAAACAGCAAATTTTATTCTTTCTCGACAATTTTGCTTGAAGAGATAGCCAACAGTCACAAGCACCACCCTATGGACATGGTGCCCTTGTTGACCATACTTCAAAAATAGGCTGCAATTGGTCTTTTAGTTTATGAGTGGCTGCAGATAGTATTTGGTGTTTTTTTGCAAAACCATTGGTTCTATGCACAAATGGACTTTTTACAATATGTGTGGAATCTAGATAAAGCGCAAATCGTTGACTAAATTGGAAAAAAGAAAAATTTGTGTTGTGTCTAGAGCAATTTTTTTTATTATTCAGATTATTAGCCTGTTTAGTATTGGTTGTTTCTAATTAACTTTTCAGTTAGGAATAATGTAAGGCTCTTAATGTTGCAGTAAAAGCAAAAGAGTTACTACAGTATAAAACTTTCAGATGTTACAGTGTTTATAATTCTAATCAATAGTTATAACTACCATGTCAAACACCAATATCATTATTAGGTAGCATCAATAAAGTAAATTAGGAAGGAAGACATACTAAAAGGGAGAGACGTAAATCTCAAGCTCTTGTATTACAGAACTTGCATATACATTCCTGGAATTCTATGCATAAAAACACACGGTTTGATATCTAGATTGATCGTGGATTAATTGCCAAGAGAACTATAAGCAACATTTGGGGTCGAACTTAAAAAAAGAAAAAAGAAAAAAGAAAAAAAAACTAATGCCCGTTTTCTTAAATTGAAAGTGAAGACCCCTTATTAGATATGTTTTTTTTTTTTTAAGAAAAATTCATTTTATATTAAGCAAGATACATAATCAAACATAATCGTAGCAAACGAGGATTATTATTATTATTTTTTGTTTTTATTATTATAATAGTTGTATAAGATCAGCAATTTAGTAATGACTAGACAAGACCAATAAATAGCCTTCGGAGAAAAAAAAAAAAAAAAAAAAAACAAGGTGGGTGAGAAATAGCCATTCTTTTCAAACTACACCAAGAGTCCGCACGAGATTTTTTTTGGTTTTTTGGTTTGCCATTGACTTAATATGAGGTAGGGAAGGGGTTTGCTCCACCACGTTCTTGTTAATATTTTCATGATTGGACTTTGGACAGCCAAGTGCCAGCCATAAAACTTTTCTCCTGCCAACGTCTGAAAAATATACCAGCCCACTTACAATATGGTCCATATAAAGGAGAACAAAGCACAAACTTTGTGCAAAAAACGGATAGAAGTTCCATAACTAAAAGCATATCACATACTAAAAATAATGATAAATCAGCCACTTAAATCAAAGTCGTATGAAACACTAAAGCAGCCCATGGGGAAAATATTTTCAGCATCCAAAAAGCTTTGCATATCTCTGGATAAACAATTGGTTTATTGCAGTAAAAGTATCAGCTAGTCTTTATTCTCCAAAATCACTCTCTTAGATTCTTTCTATTGCAGAATTCTCCCACTAACGCATTATTTGTGAATATGAATATATTCTCCAACTTATTGAGAAGAATAGATGCTTGTATCTTTAGTAGCTTAACACAAGTTATTGGGCTCTCAAAAACTATCCCACTTGAGCCAAACCACTTTCATCCATTTTCATCATAGGGTGTTTGACAAGTGTAGTTAGCATCATGACTGTGGTTTAAAACACTGTAACATATGAGAGCTCTATGCTATAGCAAGTTTTTACTTTTTTACAATAACATTTAAGAGTTTTACACTATTTAATAATTACAAATATAGTTCTATCTGTTAAACACTCAAAAAAGAAGCCAACTGGACCCTTTGTTATAAAGACAAATGGCCTAGAAAATGCATTTGTATGTTCTAAGCAAAGTCCACGAGTGATCTCGTTTTTAACACGTTGAGCAATCGTTTTCGAGAAAATAAATACAATTGAAATTTCCTTTAATGCCACTACATACGTTTACATGTTTTTTTGTTTTGGTTGGCATACGTTTACATGTTTTGAATGGTTAATCAAAACAAAAAATTGTGCTTGTTTAGTTCACACGTCATATGTTCAAACCAAAATTTAATTTTGTGTGAGAAATTTTTTTTAAACCGCAAACCAAACAGCAGTTATTTATAATTAACAGAACATAATATAAGTTAAAAGGATAAAAAATCTAAGTATGTCTATCTTATCCTGGAAAGTGCACTGTTGGGTAACAAGAGCTGGCCTGAAAAGTGGAGGGAAGAAATCTGAGAAGTCTAATGAGTTCTGTCTGTGAGCGTGTGTGCGAGGGCAGAGGACTGGCCTGTTTGTGGCACATGACTGGGACGATCCCAGATTGATGAAAGAAAGAGATAGAAAAATAAGAAAAATACAAAAAGAGTCGACTTTTAGCTCACTGCCAAATCAAGTCAGAGAGGGAAGGTGTTGGTCCCGGAAATGACACAGAGGGCCTTTGCTCTATGGGCCCAGCAATGCTCTTAAGCCCATTTCATCATCAGTTTTACGGAAAGACAGCATCCACACAGATTTTTGACTTTGAAAAATCCACAAACTGGATACACAAAAATCTGATTACTCAAAACTTTTTTTCTAGATTGAGAAACCAAGCGATTCCAAATCAATTAATCATATAATAATAAACAAAAGAAAAGAAAAGAAAAGAAAAGAAAAGAAAATTCACTTCATTTTATTGCGATGCTAGATGGACTACATTGTATAGATCATTTTCAAGAAATTATAACAATTTTCTTATTACTATTTTTATTTTTTTTTTCTTTTTGGGTATTTAAGATTGTTTTTTTACCAAATAAATTGATAATACCCACGCCATAAAACAACTGGCGGAAAGACATGACAGAGGCAGACGGAAGGAGAGAGCTCTGCAAATCCAACAACATTATCATGAAGCTTTGGAATTCAAATCGCCAAATCACGCCGTCAAAGCAGTATCTATCAGATGACTAAAGCTTACCATCACAGAGTCTAGCGTGTACCATCACTCTTATTATTAACGTCCCTCCTTTGAATTAATTTTTGTTTGCTTTTTCACACCTCCAATAAACTAGTTATATTAAACAACAAAAGATCAAGTTCATCACCGTCTAATTAAATCAGAATCGTACGGTAGGACCCACGGGGTATTTCCAAACTGCAGGTCCTAGGCCAAACCTAGGGGTATTGGCGTCTGAGTAAAAATGGTTAGTTATTACTGTTTATTATTGTATTATAAAAATATTTTATACTATAGTAATTTATTATTATTATTATAATATATAAAATTTTTAAATTGTTTATGATTAAAAAAGTAGTTTACCTCATGTAAACCCTTTCACTATGTTATAACTTTATAAATTTGGTTTTTATTTTGGGTAGTTTGTTTGGTTAGTGTATTCGACTAACTACTTGTATTTAAATCTTTAAAATTTTTTAGACATAAATTTATTTATCTTAAAATTTAAATGAAATAAATTTTTTAAATTCAAGTTTTTAAAGTTTTATCTTTTAAACTCTTTAGACTTCGATATATTTGCTGCAATAGAAGTTAAAATTTTCTCTTCTATATTTGAGGAAAAAAATCATAATTTTTTTCTTTAATATTCGATTAAAATGATTCTTTTTTATTGCTTTTTTATGAATAGATAAATAAATCAAGATTTATATTGCATATTTTTTAGAATAATAAATATTAAAATTTTATTAAATTTATTGATAAATAAAAAAAATTATTATCTATAAAAATATAAATTTTATTTTTATTTTTTCTCAAATAAATACTCTAAATATGCGTCTAAATATAAATTAAGATAACAATTTACGTACAAATCAAATTAAAATAATATAAATTAACATAATTTAGATCTGTTTAGCGAAACGAGCCTTGGTGCACTTTTTGAAAGGCTTTATTGTTATAATATAATTTTATATATTCGTACGCTATTACTATTTGTAGCGTCAGAGTTTCAAACCTACTCCATCCCTCCCTCCCACTCGGTAAAACAAGATAGTCTCCTCCTGTTCTCTTTCTGAAAAAAGCTCACAGAAAAGCAAAAAAATGACGACTTTAACTTCCTCTTCTTTCTTCTGTCAGTTTCTTCTTCGCGTTTCCCTACTTCTCTTCGTGTTTTCTGCTTGTCGTGGAAATTACATTGAACTTGACACACTGATGAAGCTCAAGACCGCCATGATCAGTCCCAAAGGTTCCGGCCTCGACGACTGGGTCCCTCCTCTTTCTTCTTCATCATCTTCTTCGTCGTCCTCGCACTGTTCTTTCTCTGGAGTTACATGTGACGAAGAGTCGAGAGTCATTGCCCTTAACGTTTCCAATGTTCCTCTCTGCGGTTACTTGCCGCCGGAGATTGGGCTTCTGAACAGGCTTGTGAACCTCACTATCGCCTCCGACAATCTCACCGGAAAGCTTCCTGCTGAG
>CAMOHE010026278.1:0-28567 GCA_946598075.1 Artocarpus hirsutus | reverse complement strand
CTGCTTAATAAAAGAAGTAAGAAGTGACTTGCTAAAACTGTGGTCTGGGAAACGCATGGAGAAAGATCATGTGCACTGTATTTTCCTTTTAAATTTTACTATGTAGGTTTTAATTAATGAGCCCTCTCTTGAAAGAGAGTAGATCGTTCAAGGTTTTAATCGAAAAATTCTAAAAAAATACTTTAACAAAAGCTAATCAAGAAAAAATTATTTTGATGAAGCATCAAGGATTGAATATAAGATAAAGCAAAATAAAAATCATAAGCAAACAAAGTTTATACGTTAAGATTCCTTGAAGTTCAAGCTGTACAAAGTCTAAACTGAGAAAGCAGCTCCCTCTAGTCCGCGTCACTCATCAACTCTTTATAACTTTTTCTTGCCCAATTACATTGGATAACTCTAGCAACATATAAATGTATATAAATATGTGTAACGTGATGCTTTGTTATGTCAAATTAACATTTTGACCATCTTTTGGAAAGCTGCTGTTATTTCGGGAACTTTTGAAACAAAGGTTGTGAACATACTAGCGATACATAGGGCCCATTTGGTTCGTAATTTTAACCACAATTTGAATATTTTGCTATAGTATTTTTTCTCACAAAATTTAAACTTTCATTCAAATTTTCTATTCAAATTTATGAACCAAATGGACTCATAATATCACCAAAACGTGTTTTGCAAGTATGTCTGCCGGTTGTCTGTCAAATTGGTCTCTTTTTTTTTTTTTAAAGAAAAAAAAAGAAATGTAATTTTCTAATAATTTAGGATGGTTATGTTGGAAAATTTTATCACACAAAGACCAAACTTTTATTAAACTCACAACTCAAATATTACAACTTAAGAAGCTTTGCTTCTTAATTCTCCCGCTCACTCTCTCTTGACAAGCTCTCCCTTACTAGAAGCCATTTGCTTCTTTGTTTTTTCTTTCTTTGCCAATGTTAAACCTCATGCAAGAGGGAATATATATACTACTTGAGAATCAATACGAACCGCTCAAAATAAACAAATACACATAAATCCTAACCACACACATTAAAGCAAATACAACTCCTCCTTCACGTTTCATTGCTTCCTGCAATAATTCTACCACCTAACTTCAGAAGATTCTCGTTGATGGGCTTGGGCTTGGTGATGGGCTTGGGCAAAAACGGGGTTATATTTTTAGCAGATTATAGGCATAGCTTAGAAGTGACTCTTTTAGAGTTTAGGTTCCACAATCCAATTTTTTTTTTTTTTTAAAAGGAAATTAAATAATAACTCTATCGTCTATATAACGGACTATCTATTTGTAATGTTAGTAAGCAAAATAACTAAGAAACAATTATAGCTAGCCAATTAAATAGATCTCTTTATTTGATCTGCTTCTGTCGTATAATTAGTAATTAGTAGTAATATAGAAGTAAGGGAAAAAGATGGTAAGAAGGTTTCTTGTTGTTGTCACAACGTTCAAGTGCTTGGCTACTCCAGAAGAAACGCAGACAATCACCCCGGCTGCATATTGCGAAACACACTCTGGAGAGGTGGAAGTTCCATCTCCATTCGGAATTGGACTGGGGTGTCCCATTGATAACGACTGGTTTGAGATATTCTGCAACAAATCCACCACCCCACACACCGTTCCCCAGAAAATTGGGGGTCCAAGTGTTGAGCATCTCCACAGATGGCACGCTCCGGGTAACAAACCTTATAGCTTCCAAAAATTGCCCAGGTAATTATTGCAGCGAAGCCCGGAATGCATTGAATTTCTGTAAATTAGTATTTACGTGATTAGCTCGGGATGGTTTTATTTTTCAAAAAATATGTTTGGCACCATATCTAGAAACATTTTTCTTCTTCTTCCAACTTATAAAAAACATGTTAGGTGCCATATTAATTGTATCATGCTATATCAATTAGAATATTTATTGTGACACTTTAATTTAATCATAACATTTTAAATTGAGATATTATTTGGGTGAAATAGAAGAGGATGTTGGAATTAATTTCAATAATATGTGGGCTAATATATTAAATAAAGGTGTATTAATGTTATCAGATAAAGTTAGCCTAATTAAAGTGATTTAATAAAGTGTAAAGTTTTGTATTTTAAAGCATCTCATAAAGTATAGGCACAAAATTATATATAGAGCCTAAAGTTTAATTTCTATTTTTACGATGAACCAAAATAGAAATAAGAAAAAGTTAAAATAATATAAATGGTTGTGATCTCTGAGTTAGATGGGATGTTACGTATCTTTTTTGTATCCCATCACGTAAAAAGAAAGAGAGAAAACTTCTTCTCACATAAATCATACATTATTTACTCAGAAGGTCAAGAACCGAAGATTCAACCGTTTTAATGGATTCAGGTATGCTTTCGCTATAATTCTTGATGAATTAACATAAGTCTTGAAATTTGATGATGATTTCATCAATAAATTTTGTTTATACAAATAGTATTAGAGTCCTCTTATGTTGAATCATTGAAAAATATTTTTTCAAAATTTTTGGTTGAATAAAGATTATGGTTATTTGATTTGTTGAATAAGGATTCAATTCTTATATATATATATATATATATGAATGAATATATAAGTTTCATTCAGTTTATTAGAATCGGCACGGTTGCCAAAAAGAAAAAGAAGAAAAAAAAATTTCAGTTTGTGAACTGGTTAAATATGTATGAATATATGTGTGTATATATATATACACATAGATTATTGAGAATGAAACCATATTTTTTAATGAAATTCTCCTGGCACGCATGGCAGTAAGTATTAATTATGGTTGCTGTTCATATTGATTGAATTATTGACTCTGGTCGCTTTGATTCGTGTTATACGGCACAATGGCTGCCAACAATTCCTGTGATTGTTATACGGCACATCTACCGAAAAGAAGGGTCAAAAAAAAAAAAAAAAGGCGCCAAGCGGTGGCTTGGCTTCAGTTGAGAACGATTTCGTCATATATATTCAGAATTCGTTTCTGTTTAAGAAACTTTGTTTCTTTAATGTCATATGGCACGTTTGCCGAAGGAGAATTAAAGAAGAACAAAACGAATTCATTATATAAAAACAATTTTTTTTCTTTTCTCTGTCAATACACGGCTCAGTTGCCGAGAAAAGAAAACAAAAAAAAAAGTTATATATATATATGTGTGTGTGTGTGTGTGTGTGTGTGTGTGTGTTTTGGCTGATTCAACTTTTGAATAAAATGTTTTTTTTCTTCTTTTGACCGAATCAATGGATGCAGCCATGTGCATGTGTAAAGGAATTTTTTTTTTAATGTTATGTACGGCAGTAACTTGTCGAAAAGAGAGAAAAAAAAAAAAAAAGAAAAATAAAACGGGTGGAGGTCATTTTTTTTTTTCATTTGGGTAGAGTTGTATTATTGGGTGAAATAATAGGTTAATAGGTTAGGTTTGGATAATGGATTTAGGTAAAGAATTAAATAGAAGTAACTTGACCCGTATTGTACCCGACTTGCAAGGATCGTTGAATGTTGACTATTGACTTTGACTTTGATCAATTTTTTTTATTTTAATTTTGGTTATTTTTTGAAGCAATTTTAAATTCAAATATTGGTATTTAATATGTATTTTGAAATGAATTAATTGAAGCAACATGTCACCAAAGTGACGTTTTTTGTGAAAATTAATTTATTTTAAAATATAAATGGTTGTGTTCATACAACTTATATGAATATTGACCGGCCCAAATGAAGGTTAATATTTGACAGAATTACATGTACGCCTGTCGTAATAAACATATGATCATTATTCGGTTTTACATGTGAATAATAAATCGGCCCAAAGGAAGATTTATTGTTTGACATGTACTTATTATCAATGTTTGATTACTACACCAAGAGTACCATTACAAGTTAATATTTCTATCCAAAGACTAAATACTAATATTGTGCTAGGTATCTTGTGATAGGCCCTACCATTATTTGAATTTATTTAAGTATGATATGGAACATATGTGAGCTTCTTGTTTTGCTATTTTGTTGTTTTGTTCTCTGTTTAGTTGCAAGTTTTGCTTCTAATATTTCTACTAGCATCAATTCAATTCTCATGCTTAATGTCACAAACTTCAAGGCATGGCAAGAGAAAATTATGATTGTTCTCAGAATCATGGATTTACACCTTGCATTGAGGGTTGAACGACCTCTTGATCTTACAGATAATAGTTTCCTTGATGAAAAGAAAGACATGGAAAGGTGGGAACGTTCGAATTGCATGAGTCTAATGATTATGAAGTGTGCTATTCCAGAAACTTTCAGGGGCACTATGTCCGAAAAGGTTACTACAACCAAAGGTTTTCTTGAGGAAATTGAGAAGAGGTTTGCCAAGAATGAAAAGGCTGAAACAAGTACTCTTTTCGCAAACCTTATTTCAATGAGGTATCAAGGAAAAGAAAATATAAGGGAGTACATCATGGAGATGTCTCATTTTTCTTCGAAACCAAAGGCACTTAAGCTAGAGCTGTCTGAAGACTTACTCGTGCATTTAGTTTTGATATTTCTTCTTGCACAGTTCAATCAATTTAAGGTGAGCTACAACTGTCAAAAGGACAAATGGTCCCTTAATGAGCTCATCTCATATTGTGTGTAAGAAGAGGAAAAACTGAAGCAAGAAAAGGCAGAGAGTGCTTATTTGGCTACAACCTCTAAGGACAAGAAAAAGAAAAGAAAGAAAGGCAAGGAAGCTGTAGGTGTGGCGCCATAAAAGAAACAACAGAAGGGACAAGGTGATGCATTTACCTGTTTCTTCTGTGGAGGTAAGGGATACAAGAAGAAGCAGTGCACCAATTATCACGCATGGCGTGCACAGAAAGGGTTGCCTGAGCTGTCGAAAGCTAAGTGATGGTGAAAGATACATCTATGTGGGTAATGACAAATCAGTGGAAGTTAAGGCAATAGGAACATTTAGGTTATTATTAAGGACTTGATTTTATTTGGATTTGAATGAGACTTATGTTGTACCTTTGTTTAGACGAAATTTGATTTCTGTGTCTGTATTGGACAAATTTGGTTATTCTTGTTCATTTGAAAATAGTAAATTTAGTCTTTTTTAAAATTCAAAAGTTATTGGTTTTGGTTCTTTATCTGTTTATGATAACCTTTATTTACTTGATACGGTTGCCTCATTTAATGAAACCTTACATATAAGTACACGTGGTGTAAAGTGAAAATTAACCAATCAGAATTTCGCTTCATTATGGCACAAGAGATTAGGTCATATCTCCAAGCGGAGAATTGAGAGACTTGTGTCTGACGGGATTCTTGATCCCCTTGATTTTACTGACTTTGAAATTTGTGTTAATTGCATAAAGGGGAAACAAACAAACATAAAGAGATTATGTGCCAACAGGACTTCAGACGTCTTAGAACTAATTTATATGGACATTTGTGGGCTATTCCCTATGGCTTCTTGGAATGGTCAATAATATTTATTACGTTCATAGACGATTTCTCACTATATGGCTACCTATATTTTATTCATGAGAAGTCGCAATCACTGGATGTGTTCAAGAATTATAAGGCTGAAGTTAAGAACCAACTCAGCAAAAGGATTAAAAGCGTCCGATATGACGGTTCATGTGAACAACATCCAGGACCTTTTGCTAAGTTCCTAGAAGAGTGCGGTATCATCCCACAGTACACCATGCCAGGATCACCTAGCATGAATGGTGTTGCTGAGAGGCGAAATAGAACACTTAAGGACATGGTGAAGAGTATGATTAGTCACTCTACCTTGCCAGAATCTCTCTGGGGAGAAGCCTTAAAGACTGCAGCTTACATACTCAACAGAGTTCCAACTAAAGCAACTGCCAAAACCCCTTCTAAGCTTTAGACAGGCAAGAAGCCTAATTTGAAGCACTTGCACATTTGGGGATGTCCAGTTGAGGCAAGGCCTTATAGGCCAAATGAAAAGAAACTGGACTCTAGAACTGTCAACTGCTATTTTATTGGATGCTCTGAGAGGTCAAAGGGTTACAAATTTTATGATCCCATAACTAAGTTGATTTTCAAAACGGGAATTGCTCAGTTCTTTGAGGATCTTGAGTTTGTGGGGGGAGATAGGGTGAAGGACTTTGTCTTTGAAAAGGAATATGTTGATATTCCCACAGTTGTTATTAACATTGATCAGGTTCCTATTCTTGACCTTGTTCAAGAAGCAGATCCAAATCAAGATAATGTTAGAGAACCTCCGATTCCAGAAATTGTTCTGGAAGAACAAACTCTTCCACCTTAAGAACCTATGCCATTAAGAAGATCTACTAAAGAAAAGAGAAGTGCGATTCTTGATGATTATATCATATTTCTCCAAGAACATGAAGTTGACATTGGAGTGGTGGAAGATGATCCAATCAACTTCCATTAAGCCATGGAAAGTTCTAAATCTCAAGAGTTGATTGATGCCATGAATGAGGAAATAAAGTCTATGAAAGACAATGACGTTTGGGATCTTGTCCCGTTGACTGAAGGCGCAAAACCCATTAGTTGCAAATGGATATTTAAGACCAAGAGGGATTTGAAGGGTGATGTGGAGAGATATAAGGCTCATCTTGTTGCAAAGGCCTTTACCGAAAAGGAAGGCATCGACTATAAAGAGACTTTCTCTCTGGTTTTTTCGAAATACTCTTTCAGGACTATAATGACATTAGTGGCACATTTTGATCTTAAGCTTCACCAGATGGATGTTAAGGCTACATTTCTCAATGGCAACATTGATGAGACAATTTATATGGTGCAACCAGAAAACTTTGTGTCGGGAGACTCAAAGAAGATGGTTTGCAAATTAAAGAAATTCATCTATGGGCTTAAGCAGGTGTCTCGTCAATGGTATTGCAAATTTTATCAGGTTATTATCTTGTTCTATTTTGAGATGAATATGGTCGATGATTGTATATATCATAAGTATAGTGGGAGTAAGTATATTTTCTTGGTTTTGTATGTCGATGACATATTGCTTGCCAACAACGTATAGGCTTATTGCATGAAACTAAGAGATTTCTATCAAAAAAATTTGAGATGAAGGATCTTGGGGATGCCTCTTTTGTATTAGGTATACAGATACACCGGGATCGCTCTCAGGTTATACTTGGACTATCACAAAGAGGCTATATCGAGAGATACTTAAGAGATTTGGCATACAAGATTGTAGACCAGGTGACACCTCTGTTGCTAAAGGAGACAAGTTCAGTCTCAGTCAATGCCCCAAAAATGACTTTGAAGTTAAAGATATGTAAAAGATTCCTTATGCATCAGCCATAGGGAGTTTGATGTAAACTCATGTTTGTATGCATCCGGATATTGCATACATTGTTGGGATACTAGGCAGGTACTTAAGTAATCTAGGGATGGATCATTGGATAGCAGCCAAATGAGTCATGCGGTATTTACAGAGAACGAAGGATTACATGCTCACATATAGAAGGTCGGATCAGTTGGAGATCATTGGGTATTCAGATTCTGATTTTGCTGGGTGCCAAGACAATTGGAGATCCATATTAGGCTATATCTACTTGCTAGCTAGAGGAGCTATTTCTTAGTAAAGTGCTAAGCAGACACTGATAGCTTCCTCTACCATGGCAGTAGAATTTATAGCATGTTATGAGGCATCCAACCATGGGATATGGCTATGAAATTTTGTCATTGGGCTACGAATTGTGGATGGAATTGATAGATCACTTAAGATATTTTGTAATAATAAGTCAGCAGTGCTATATTCCAATAACAACAAGAGCCCAACAAAGTCAAAGCATACAGACATTAAGTTCCTCGTTGTTAAATAAAGAGCACAGAGTGGTCAGGTGTCTATAGAGCATATTGGGACAAACTCTATGGTTGCGGATTTACAAAAGGAGTACCACCCAAGGTCTTTTATGAGCACACCGTTTAAATAGGTGTTGTATCTCTTGAGGATATGCCATTTTAGTAGGAGTTTGTATTTTGGATGCTTTCTTATTATAGACACATTTTATGGTTATTTTCTATAGAAATAAAGTTTACGGTTTATTTTCACTCTGTATATGTTTGATTTGATCTTACTAAAGAATAAGGTTGGACAAGTAGGAAATAGGCATGTTAAGATCACATTGTGTGAAATTTTCTTGCTACACATCCATACTTGATCCATGTCTTTCTTTATATTAATATACGTGACCATTGATGGGTTTAGTTACGTTGAATGTAATGAAGACTGCTTTGATCCTATATTGATATGATTGATGGATCGGATTGATTGGAGATGCTTTTGGTAATGATAGCATAATTCATGAGCTCATAAGGTATAATTCACATTTATAAAGTTTCATATATAGCCTAAGTGGGAGATTGTTGCAATTAATTCCAATAATATGTCGGCTAATATATTAAATAAATGTGTATTAATACTATCAGATAAAGTTGGCCTAATTAAAGTGATCTAATAAAATGTAAAGTTTTGGGTTTTAAAGCATCTCATAAAGTGTGGGTACAAAATTATGTGTAGAGACCTAAAGTCTAATTTCTATTTTATGATGGGCTAAAATATAAATAAAAAAAGTTAAAATATTATAAATGGTTGTGGTCCCTGAGTTACAGGGAATGTTACGTATCTTTTTCGCATCCCATCACATAAAAAGAAAGAGAGAAAACTTCCTCTCACAGAAATCATATATTCTTGACTCAGAAGATTAAGAACCAAGGATTCAACCGTTCTAATGGATTCAGGTATGCTTCCGCTATAATTCTTGATGAATTAACATGAGTCTTGGGATTTGATGATGATTTTCATCAATAAATTCTGTTCCTACAGAAGATATAAACAATAGAATGTACGAGTATGAGTTGTGTTATTTACATAGAAATTAATAGTTTTAGAGCTAAAAAGGAGTATAGAATTCAGTATAAAGACATATGTATGTTTTATTGGTTTAACTACAATTCAAGCCTTTTTACTCTCTTTTTTTCTCATAAAAGTTTAAATTTATGTTCAAATTTTGTGTTCAACCCTAATGAACCAAACTGAGAAATAACTTTCAAAAATGTTAACAGATTCTCATATCCAAGCCATAACTAATAAAGCAGCAAATTTGGTGGGAAGTCCCTTTGTTTTCTCCAACAAAGATGACAGATTCAAGTCCACAATTAACGGAAGTTTTGTTCATGCTGGCTATACATCAACCTATTCATTGGATTAAAATATGGATAAAAATGAGAACACCATGAATATTACAAGTACCAATGACAGAAATATTAGTTGCGACAGACTGGATTGCTTCACACCACCATTCCTTCCTACAGAAAGGCTTTCAAAATCATTTTCACTTGTGATGATCTCACAAAAATCATTTTCACTCGTGATGATCTCACATATGACAACAATAGTGACATGAAAGGCAATCGAGATGAATGCAAGTATGCATTCATCGCGAACTGATATTGGTTCAATGAAGATAAGTTGTCAGAAGTATTGCTTTCACCTGGAACTCTCAAAAGGATGGAAGTTTTGGTAGTCCTATACTGGGACTTACTATATAACTCAAATTATGTTAAATCTCTGGAAAAGAATCTTATGACAAATAGTGTAATGTCCTGAAATTTATTAAAGTATAATTAGTGCGTAAAATGATGAATTAGTATGCCTTATTGTAATTTAAACTTAATCTAATTATTTTGCGGTATTTTCTGATTCATTTTACTTTTAATTATTTCTAAAAGTTATTTTAAATTTTGGAATAAAACAATTTATCACATGACCAACACATCCTTCCTTGAAAATCATATGCTGGACATGGTTTTAGACCTAAATCTACCCTTTTTGTTTCCCCTCTATTTAATCCTTCTTTCCCACTCTTTTTCCCTCACTCTCACTCTCTTTCTCGCCTCTCTCCCTCTTTCACCGTCTCTCTCTTTCTTTTCCCTCTTTCATTTTTCTTGTTCTAAAAATTTTGAGCAATGAGCCCTTATTCCCAATGGGATTGGAAGCCAAGAATTAAAGTTTGAGCCATCTTGAACTCAGCTCAAAGATTGAATTTGAGGTTAGTCCACTTTTTCAAAGTTTCAAAGTTTATTTTCAAATATTTCAATCTTCTTTGAATATTGTAATTTGAGCCTTTTTGAGCTTAGAAAATGTTCAATCTAAGTTTGTGGAACCTAAATCATCATGAATCTAAGCTTGATTAGACAAACATCAAGCTAAATCATGTCTTGCCCTTTTTCTCATTTTCGGTATAATTTGAAAAATCTCATGAAAAACTTGTTGAAAATTGATTAAATATGTTCTATTATGTTAATCCATCATTTTTTAACATTATCCATGGCTTGTAAACTATAAAAAAATAGGTTTAAATAAGCTTTTGAGCTCGGATTGGCTAAAACCCAAAATATGGAATTTTCTAGATTTTGACAGTTCAATAGGCCAATCATGAGCATCGGCAGGCCGGATTTATAAATTCGGCAGGTCAGACTCATTTCTTTGGCAGGCTAGACTCAAGCCGTTCGGCAGGCTGGATTTAGGTGGTCGATAGGCCAGACTTTAGAAGTTCAGCAGGCTCGACCAAGGAGATTGTCAGGCCGACTGGGCTATGTGAAAATGGTTGTTTTCACTCTTTTTAACCGTTTAAAGCACATATAGAGACTTGGACCTTGTGACATGATTTTGTGAATGTTAAAGGTACACTAAGACATCATGAGATAACATAGTATTGTAGAATACTCTAAGTTAGATATTGACGAATCTAGTTTATATCTAAGGTTGTTCGTGGTTCTCTAGAAGTAACGTATAGTAGGCCAAGACTATGGTGTTAGTGCTCTTGTATAAGATAATGAGGTAGGACTCTAGACCCTCTTTCTTTGTTAGCCATGATTTTACAAGAGTTTTGGCCACATGGTGTTTTCTGAAAAAAAAAATGTTTTTAAGGAATGATAGAGATAAATTTATTGAGTTATTTTCCATAACTACTGAATAATGAAACGATCATAATGAACAGAATAATGAATGTAAATGAGAAAACTTGGTAACATGAGAGTTAAATAATGAAATAGTACCAAATGAGTCAGGAACGCCATTCGAAATGATATGCAAGGTCATGATGCCATATTCAGAGATCGAGTCGTATAGAGAACGATCTTGGAAGCAGGTCCTGAAACCTAGCTGGGCCACTATGATGGTGATTTTATTGGCTTTGCTCATGACAAAAAAATAAGATTTGTTTCAGATAAATGTTGGACCAAAATGGTAAGCATGATATTAAAGAAATTTATTTGCTATGTTAATATAATCTTTTTACTAATGAATGATATATATATATATATTAAAGTTAATGTTTTTAAAGCTCTTGTCGTACTAAGCCTTTCACTTACAGTTTTTATTTGTTTTAAAAATCCCCCCACTAGGTGGTTCGTAGCATAGTGCTAACTGGGATGCTGCAGATCGAATGCGTGGATCGTAGGATTCCTCATCTATGTTATTTGCTTGTTTAAATAAATCATGTAATATTTTAATCATTCTTTTTTGGATTGGACTGTGGTTGTATTTTATTTATGTCGATATTATATGTGTGCACAAATGTGGGTCCGATGCAGCCTGACTCATATTAATTAGTTTTTATTATTTTAGCAGCTTTAAT
This sequence comes from Artocarpus hirsutus, assembly GCA_946598075.1. Classification (NCBI taxonomy): domain Eukaryota; kingdom Viridiplantae; phylum Streptophyta; class Magnoliopsida; order Rosales; family Moraceae; genus Artocarpus; species Artocarpus hirsutus. The sequence goes on along the minus strand of CAMOHE010026278.1, from coordinate 16,964 downwards.
TTAGAGGTAGTTATTTAAAAGTTTCATATTTACCACATTTTTATAAATAAAACTATTAATTAATTGACTAGTTCAATTAAAATTTGGTTTAATCAACTTAATTAACCTGCCATGTCAACACTCGTGTAGGGTCAGTGTCATTTGCAGTGTAGTTGCCTGCACACCTACAAGATATGAGAGTAGATTTTTGTGTAGCTGTTGACATAGATGCAAAGGGAATCCCTATATATAACATGGTTATCAAGGTAATGTTAATGCAATATGTTTCGGGTGCCCGCTAAAACTATTCAAAGTTGATTGATTTATTTTTCTATACTTTTGCAAATTATAGTTGAGTATATTTTTAATTTTGTTACAAATTTTGACAAATATGTTATATTTGGTCCGGGGGGGGAGGGAACCTTTTCAATATTGGGCATTTTTGAACCATCATATTAAAACATGTATTGTTTTATTATAACATGATTGATATAAGTTTGATGTCTAACATTGAGATATATATATATATATATATAAATATTTATTTATTTTCTCAAATTTTACATATATACAATTAATTAATTATTTAAATAATATTCGTCTTATTTTTATTTATTTATTTATTTATCTCTTTATTTTTAAAAACTACAAAGGTATTCTTTGAATTTGAAAAACTTGTTTTCATATCCTTCATCACAGATTCTTTGGATAAAAAAAAGAGAAAAAAATTCTTGAGAAAAATATTTTATTTAAAAAACATAAAACTTGAGATCTCTTTTTAGACTTTATGTCTTCATTTATAAGGTTTTTTCTAAATCTATAAAATATTTTACATAAAGTGTTTAAGGATAGTTTTGTGTTTTTAACAATTTTTTATTTATAAAGTCAACAAGAGATAGTAATATTGAAATTAGCTTTTTTTTTTTTCAAACTCATATATCTTTGTTTTTTTAACAAAGGATATAATAAAAAAAAAATGCTAGAGATACAAACTCTAATCCTAACTTGTGCACTAATTTATGAGTCATTTTATTTCTATGGGTAGTGTTTAAAAAATTGCTACATCAAGTAAACAACATGATTTGCCAATGAATTTAGGATAACTTATGAGTTGGAAAAAATGTAAGGATTAGAGTTGTAATCTCTAGCATTACTCATAATCCAATTAACTATCACTTTTTGGTGTCCAACCAAATTATCACTTAGATATTGAAATGTTTTTTAATTTATTTTTTCAAGTTTTAATATTTGATTTAATTACATGGTGTGGTATAGTGTGATAGTTCAAAACGTTGAAATATAAACTTGTTTTAGGCCCCAAACTTGATGAAGTTAAAATTTAAATCCAAGCCCAACTCTTGGAAAAATTTCTAGATTATTCTTCAAAAATATCTAGATATTTTTGAGAGCAGATGAATTATAGAGAATTCTAAATATGAGATATTTTGGAGGAGAATTCTAGAGAGTGAATTGTAGCCTTTAGATTAAAAGTGTGCTGGCATAATCCTAGCCATTGGTTAAGACAGTGTCACTAGTATAAATAGGGGTGATTTCTTGCATTTTGCATCAAGAGAAGAAGTAAGAACTTCTAAGAGTGAGGAAACCAAAGGTTCTTAAGTGGGTTCTTTGAGAGTGTAAAGAGTTGTAATTGTAAGAGTATTTAATCTTGTAATAAAAGAGTTTGGTGTTTGAGTTTGTACAAATTTCCAACAAAGTGGTACCAGAGCCAAGGTTGTGAGGTTTCTTGAAATTCTTAATATGCCCTATGGATACAGCTTTAATTGATCTTCCACATCTAAAAAGACTTCTTGAGTTTGAGAGTATAGGAAATTTGTTTCAAACATATCATTATAGCATATCAAATCGAAGAGTGTAACAAGATGAGCACGTAGCCACAAAAATCAACTAAATCGAAGTCCGAATGTGCACGAACGAGCTGTTGGAAGTTTCAGCTAGTGTTGACCAACGTTGCTGTTGACTATTGACTCCATTGACCGTTGACTATGCGTTGACCAAAATTTGACTTTTTGTGCCCGAGTCCCTCTTAAGGTTTTTGACGTTCCAAATCCATCTGTGTAGTCAAAATTCCTAAATTCTCACTCCATTAATAGTTATGGCTACCAATAGTATGATGTCTTTCCAAGTTTTACCACTCAAGGAAAGCAACTTTGACAATTAGAGTATCAAGATGAAGGCACTACTTGGAGCACATGATGTCTGAGAGGTTGTAGAGAAAGGCTATGAAGAACCAAAGGATGAGTCGATGTTATCCTCAACACAAAAGGATAGTTTGAAGAATTTAAGAAAGAGAGACAAGAAGGCTCTCTTCCTCATTTATCAAGCCTTAGATTATGATGGTTTTGAGAAGATCACAAGTGCTGCCTCCACTAAGCAAGCATGAGAGAAGCTCCAAAACTCTTACAAGGGAGAGGAAAAGGTTAAAAAGGTGCGACTTCAAACTTTAAGAAGAGAGTTTGAATTGTTGCAAATGAAAGAAAGTGAATTGGTTTCTAACTACTTCTCTAAAGTCTTAGCCATTTCTAATCAACTAAAGAGAAATAGTGAGAAGTAAGAAGATATGGCCATCATGGAGAAGATTCTTTGATCATTAGACTCGAAGTTTAATAGTATCATAACTATCGTCCATGAAACCAAAGATTTAAAAGACATGACGATTGAGCAATTGTTGGGTTCGTTACAAGCGCATAAAAAAAGAAAAAGAAGAAAGGGATCGTTGATCAACTCCTTAAGACAGAAGTCCAACTTACCAAGTATGAAGAAAGCTTCAACAAAAATATAAGCCAATGTGGTCGTGGTAGAGAACAAGGTCGAAGACAAGAGGCAAGTCATGGTCATGAACGTGGATGAGGTTGGATCCCTTACAGCAATTCCAATAATAGTAACAACTATGAAAGAGGAGAAAGCTCTACGAGAGGACATGGAAGGAGATATTCAAACTTGAGGAATGAAAAATCTTAAGTTTAATGTTTTAATTGTCACATGTTTGGCCATTATGCTAGAGGTTGTAGAGCTCCCAATAATAGAGTCAATGAGAGAGTCATCTATGTAAAAGATAAAAAAAAAAAAAAGAGGACGGCACATTACTGCTAGCATACAACAACAACAACTATGGAGAGCAAGAGAATACATGGTATCTCGACACCGGTACAAGCAATCATATGTGTGGAAAAAGAAACATGTTCATAGAGCTCAATGAATCAGTAAGTGGAAGTGTCTCTTTTGGAGATGATTCCAAAACATTGGTGAAAAGAAAAGGTAACATTCTTGTTCGTGCAAAAGATGGAAGTCATCAGTTAATTTTAGATGTCTATTACGTGCTCAACATGAAAAGCAACATTTTGAGTTTAGGTTAACTCTAAAAAAAAGGCTATAATATTCATATGAAAGATTGTAGTCTTTTTATGAGAGATGACAATGGAAATTTAATTGCCAAGGTGAAAATGTTGAAGAATAGAATGTTTACTTTGAATATTCAAAATGATATTGCAAAGTGTCTCAAGGCTTACTATAAAGATGCATCCTGGCTCTGGCATCTTCGATTTGGACATCTCAACTTTGGAGGGTTGAAGTTACTATCCAATAAGGAAATGGTGAGAGGATTTCCTCACATCAACCTCCCCAACCAACTTTGTGAAGGATGTCTACTTGGGAAGCAATTCAAAAATAGCTTTCCAAAGGAGACAAATTTGAGAGCTTGAAGGCCACTCAAGCTTATTCATTCAGATGTGTGTGGACCTATCCAGCCAAGTTCCTTTGGGAAAAGCAACTACCTCCTTCTCTTCATTGATGATTTTTCAAGAAAGACATCGATTTATTTCTTGAAGTAGAAATTAAAAGTTTTTGAAGCATTCAAGAAGTTCAAGGCTGCGACGGAGAAAGAAAGCAATCTTCAAATTAAAGCCATGAGATCTGATTAAGGAGGAGAATTCACTTCTAAAGAGTTCCAAGAGTTTTGTGAAGCAAATGGAATTCGACAACCCCTGACTGTTTCGAGATCCCCCCTACAGAATGGAGTACCAGAAAGAAAAAATAGCACATCCTCAATATGTCATATAGCACGCTTAAAAGCAAGAGAATGCTAAAGGAATTCTAGGCAGAAGCTATGGCTTTTGCTGTGTACTTATCAAATCGTTCACTAACAAAGAGCGTATAGGGCAAAACACCTTAAAAAGCATAGACTAGAAGAAAGCTTGGCATCTCACATTTAAGAGTTTTTTGAAGCATAGCCCATGTGCATATACTTGATGAGCAAAGAAGCAAGCTGGATGACATAAGTGAGAAGTTTATCTTTATCAACTATGACAACAACTCCAAAGGATATAAGTTGTACAATCCTAAAAATGGGAAGATCATCATCAGTTGATATGTAGTATTCAATGAAAAAGGCGAATAGGATTGGGGACTACATGATGAAGACTATAACTTCGCTCTTGAATTTGAAGAAGATGAGCAAGCAACAATGGTGCAACTAAGATAAGAGCCCACTACACCACCCACTTCACAACATCGACTGATGATGGAAATTCACCGCCATCTTTCTTAAAGGAAAGAGATGAAGATTGAACAAGGAGTCTTCAAGAACTCTACGAGGTGACTGAGAGGCTTGATAATCACACTATTTTTTGCCTTTTTGCTAATTGTGAGCTGGTGAACTTTCAAGAAGTTTTGGAAGATGAGAAGTGGAGAAATGCAATGGATGAAGAAATTAGAGCCATCAAGAAAAATGACATGTGGGAACTCGCTCAACTTCCTAAAGATCATAAAGCTATCGATGTAAAATGGGTGTACAAGATGAAGAACAATGGTAATGGAAAAATTGAAAGATACAAGGCTAGACTCATGGCAAAAGGCTATAGTCAAAAAATTGGAATCGACTATGATGAGGTATTGACTCTTGTTGCTTAATTAGAAACCATTAGACTAATCATTTCTTTAGCAGCCCAAAACAAGTGGAAGATACATCAAATAGATGTAAGGTCAGCTTTCTTGAACGAAGTTCTTGAAGAAGAAGCCTACATTCAGCAACCATACGTCAAAGGGCAAGAAGACAAAGTGTTAAAGTTGAAAAATGTTCTCTACAGTCTAAGGCAAGCATCGGGAGCATGGAATAGTCAAAGAGACAAGTACTTCCAAAAGAATGGTTTCACCAAATATCCATATGAGCATGCTCTTTGCATCAAAGTCAAAGAAGTAGATATCTTGATAGTGTGTCTATACGTGGATGACTTGATTTTCACATGTAACAATCCAAGCATGTTGGAAGAATTCAAGAAAATGATGGCCAAAGAATTTGAAATGACAGACATCAGACTTATGGCATACTACCTTAATATCGAAGTCAAACAAAAGGGAAAGGGAATTTTTATCTCACAAAAAGGCTACACAAAAGATATCCTCAAAAAGTTCATGATAGATGACTACAACCCGATAAGAATGCCGGTAAAGTATGGAATCAAATTGTTCAAAGATGATGAAGTAGAAAAAGTAGATCCAACACTTTTCAAGAGCATAGTTGGATGTTTGCGGTATCTAACTTGTACAAGGCTCGACATTCTTTATGCAGCTAGACTTGTGAGTCACTACATGGAGACTCCAACAACTACCTATTTCAAAGCTGTAAAGAAAATCCTCTGTTCTCTTAAAGGTACAACAAACTTTGGCTTATACTATTTAGTTTCTATTGACTATAAGCTCATTGGATACAGCGATAGTGATTGGGCCAAAGACACTGATGATCAAAAAAGCACAACCGGTTTTGGATTTTTCATGGGAGATACTATTAAACGTGTATGCCCTAAGGAGTAAAAATTTAATATGTTTTTGGAGACATTTTTATTAATAAAGAATTCATTCATTATTTATATACCAAAACTTGTCCTCTTTATGTTCATGTTTGTTGAATGTATGTTAAGCAAATAAAAGTTTGAAACTGTCAGTCAAAACCTTTAAGAATTGGGCATATGATGGACAGATTATGCAAAAGACACGATTCTTAAGGTGATGGTCTAAATCATAAGAATTGCAATCGAGGGAATAAAATTGGGTGCTTTATTAATGTAAAGATTTTTAAGTTGTCTATATCCCTATTAGGAGATGGTTTGTCTTGGCCATCGAAGGTGGACTCCATGAATAGAAACAATGGCACGTTGTCATAGGAGAAGATGTGTTGGATCGGGACATAGAGGGAATTAATTTAGGCTAATAATTATGTCTTAGCAAATTGATTCACTTTAGACATTTATTTGTGACAATTATTTGTATTTTATCTTAATCCTGAAATGAATAGTGGGCCTGTTGTCTTGACTTGTGTCTTTTGATATACGAAAGGGTGACACCAACATTTTAATAGTAGTACATATGCTGGTATATTGGAGGCATGACTATTGATAGCGTAGACCTGTTATTTATAGATATAGAATCCGTAGCTCCTCTTTAGGAGTAGTGATATCCTCTTATATGTGTTATCTTGTAATTGAAAAACTGAAGCGCTCAATCATTTAGACACGTAGGTGTAACTAAATGATATACTGTCTTTGAATGGTAAGTTTTCTGATGGTAAGATAATAAAACGTAAGATAAAAATAATCAGGAAGGTAAGACAAAACTTGTCTCTAAGCCGATTATAGATAATCTTATGGGGATATGATATATTATGATATGTCATGGAGACTTAGCTATATGGGTTTCGTAATTCTATATTGTTTGAGAGTGCAACTCCAAGCTTTTAGTGGAGTAGTGTTGGAGTTGATAATTATGAAATGCATATCTAGGATATTGGGTTTTATAATTATCGGGAGCTTGAACTATATAGGTCCATCAAGTCCCCTTTGTTAGCTTACAAAAATCCTGTAATGATACAGCGTGCTTTTCTAATAATTGGTGACTTATGTCAGATTTATCTTATTGGCTCAGATTTAGTAAAATCAGATAATTCATATTTGTTTATCGATTGAATTAATTTTTGTGACAAATTAATTGAAGATAAACTTGTTGAATTTTTAGGATCGGATAATTCTTGTCTGTTTATCAGTTGATTTAATTTTGAATAAATTAAATCAAGATAAATTGTAGAATTATCAAGAATTCATTTATTTTCTTAGAGATTATCTAGATAAAGTTGTTTTAATTAGATAACTTCTTTATTGGTTATTTGAATTAAAACTGAGACTTTATCCTATAGAATCTCGGCTAGAAAATAAAAGATTTGTTGAAATTTTTATCGCATGTTTGGCAAGTCGATCCTTAGTTTGGCCTACCGATGGGGCAAGTTCGGCATGCCGGTTAGACAGATCGGCATGCCGATCACGCGATAAAATGATCATGCATTTTCACGTGGATTTCATCAGATATTGATCTGAATTTGGTTCTGATCTAAATTTTAAGGCATTACCTGATAAGAACTGACTTCTAGGCCCAACCTATATAAAAAGGGAGTGAGTCCCATTATTAATTAGATCAATTAAATTTTAAGAGTGAAACTTAACTGGTGAGATTTTGAAACCTCATGAGAGCTCTTGTTCATAAATCACGAACACTAGCTTTGAGTTCTCTCTATTGGTTTTGAAGGAGACTTGCCTGGTGGAAGAGTTGTATGTGTGAGCCTACACTCATTCCGATCGTGGATAGAGAATAGTAAAGAAGACCAGTTGGTTGAGACTTTTTTAGAACGTTACTTTTCTTCACGAATAGCGGGAGTTCTTTAACATATAAAGTTTAGTAAGATCTAGTCAATTTATCCATATAGTTTGTCAAACTTGTATTTTAGAAAATACTCTGATATAAAAAAATTTTAAAATTCTGCTACGTATTATTTTTTTAACAATTGATATCAGAGCCATGTTATTACATAAATTTACGAGTTTGTGATTATGCTATATACGTAAATTATGTGATCTTGATCTCTCCTATCCTTGAATTTAATTTTATAGAGAGTTGGCACTGTAGGTTTCTATATATTTTTATATGTTGTCATGGATTATATGGTGAATGTTTATTAGTTAATTATGGTTGTTTAAATTATTATTTAGTTATTTGTTAATTAATTAATTTATATCGGTTATGGTTCCTTAGGGGTTAGAATGTGTATCTAGGTTTTTCATGTAATTAGATGACGGACTATCATCTCTATCTAGAAATTATTATTTAATTTTAAATTTATAAGAATTTTGTAATTAAATAATCATTTGGAGAAGACAGATTTAGAAGGCAGATCTAGAAGATGGATAATAGCCCTCCTAAGTATTTCTTGAGTCTTTAATTTTATGTTTTTGAATTATTGAAAATAAAATTGATAAATTGCATTAGAAACTATATTTTCTGAAAAGGGTGGTTTCTGCTCGATCGGCATGCCGAACCCTCCAGTTTGGTAGGCCGATGGTCATAAACTGGCAGGCCAAACGTGTGGTTCGGTAGGCCGTCAATGGGGCAGAAATCAAGACGCTCTAGTGGCAGACCAAACTTCTAGTACGACAGGCCAATATGTGAAGATTGGCAAGCCAGAGGGTCATGATCGGCAGGCCAATTACCCAAATTGGCTTGCAGATAGAAAGCTAAAATTTTTTTCTAAAAAGGTGCAGTTTTCGATGTAGTTTAATTTTATTTTTGGGATAATTCTAAGAAACATGAAAATTTGGATATGATTAGAAATATGTAGTATTCGATTCATACGGGATTGAAGACTTAAAGATGGGCATTACATGAAGAAGGATACAGCTTAAGGATTCAAGGATGAAGAATCGATAATATGTTTTAATTATTCTCTTGTAATCTTTATTTTCTATTCTTTAGGATGGAACCATGATATTACAGTTATTTATTATTATTTTGCTTGTAGCTTTGCTTGATTGCTTTGCTTGTCTATATTATAATATGATTTGCCATGTATATTGATGATATGTCATATAAAATAGAGAGTGCCGCTCAATTAAAATTTGTTCATGTATGTTTTTAAAATAAAACCTTGATTTCAAAAGATTAAGTGGGAGAAGGTTTTCGAAGAGAGGACCTAAGGACTCTATTGTTGGTCCATAAAAAGAACATGGTGGTTCCAACCCCCTAGGAAGGGACTTCATCATGTATCAAGTTAGATCTCCAAGAGGATAAGGTATTTTAGCATGATTTATGGTTGCACACCCCTAGGTGGTGATTATAAATCATGGATAAAATATTAAAACGATGGTTGTACACTCATATTAATTTTATTATTAACCTCCTCTAGAAGCTCTGTTAATAAAATTAATAGCCAAAGAAACAATTTTTAATATAAGCTGGATCATACGGGTCCTGGATGGCATATATTAATTAGAAGGGGATCTGTGTTCCTGATTGAATTTGGTATGACCCTCCTAGGAGCTTGTTGAATTCTGAGTTGGGAATTATCGTTGTAAGGTTGTAATATTTTCAAGGTTTTGACACATAAACACATTTGTATGTTTTTACATGATTGTGTTATCTTGCTAAATTATTATGCAATATTTGCTTATGTTTGGCATGTGATTCTTTATTGTAGATTAAAAATGTCTAAAAATGCTTTATCTTTGATACTTGACAAAAGCTAATTAACCAGAGAGAATTATAAAGATTGGAAACAGAACCTGGATATTGTCCTCTCCTTTGAGAAACTAAAATTTGTGCTGACAACCCCTTGTCCTCCCGAGCCTATAGGAGATTCCACCAACGATCAATTCCAAGCATATTATCATTGGAAAGATGCTACTGTTCATGTCCGTTGCTATATTATGGCAAGCATGAATAACGTGCTGCATGCTCAACATGAGGATTATGAGATTGTGAAGTAGATCTTGAATAATCTAGAAGACATGTTTGGAGGCTAGGCCCTGACAAAGCGACGAGGGGTGCTTCAGAAACTCTTGAACTGTAAGAAGAGACTGGGGACATCTATAAAGGAGCACATGCTGTTGGTCATGTGTTACCTCGCTGAGGCACAAACCAATGGAGCCAACATTGATGCTAAAACTCAGATGACTATGGTCTTTGAGACTTTATCAAAGGAATTTATTCCATTTAGAGCTACATTTAATTTGAGCAATAGGCAGGATATGACCTTAACAGAATTGATGAAACATGTATAGGAGTTTGAACTACTGATCAGGGAGTCTCTTGCTGGTGGAGAGGCCAATTTGATGGTTGTTTCTGGTTCCAATCCCAATTCTAGGAATAGAAAGAAACAACGAGCCAAGAATAGAAAGCCTTCTGTTCCCTCTAACAACAAGAGCAAGAAGAAGAAGAAGAAGAAGAAGAACCCGAAGAAGCTAAAGTGCTTTTTCTGCGGGAAGGTCGAGCACATCAAGAAGTATTGCAAGGACTTCCTTTCCAAAGGAGGTAGGTGTGATCTTTTGCATTTAGAAACTTGTTTAGTTAAGGAATCCAGTGACATTTGGGTCATAGATTCTGGTGCAATTAATCATATTTGTGTTTCTTTGTAAGAGTTCAAAAAACAAGAAGTCTGCTTCATGAAGACTACACGCTTCGGATGGGTGATGGATCCTTCATCTTAGTGGAAGCAGTGGGAGACGTCCATCTTTATTTTGATAATTATAGGAATTTAAATTTGTGAGATTGTTTTTATGTTCCTAAATTTAAAAGAAATTTAATTTCTATAGCTTGTTTATTTAAAGACTCCTATTTGGTTTCTTTTAATAATAAAGTAGAGATCGTAAAAATAAATCTTTTATTTGTTCTAGATGGATGCAAAATAATCTATATTTTATCAAACCTAAGATGGACTTATTGCTTAATGCTGAGATATATGATAATAACTCTAAAAGACTTACAACTTCTCACTCTAATAAGACTTATCTTTGGCATTTGTACCTTAATCATATTAACCTGAATAGGATTCAAAGGTTGGTAAAGGATGAACCTTTAAATCACTTAAAGGTGGAATCTATACCTCAATGTGAATCTTGTTTGGAGAGTAAAATAACCAAAAGACCATTTGGGTCTAGAGCTTGTGCATACTGATGTTTGCATATCGATGAACATCTGGGCATGAGAAGGGTATGAGTACTTCGTCACTTTTAATGACGATTACTCAAGGTATCGGTATGTGTACCTGATGCACCACAAAAGAAAAACTTATGACAAGTTTAGGGAGTTTCGGGCTGAAGTGGAAAAACAATTAGATAGGCCCATAAAGGTACTTTGATTTGATCAAGGTAGAGAATATCTTTTTGATGAGTTCTTAAGACATTTATTAAAGAATAGGATTTTATCCCATTTGACTGTGTTGGGCACTCTGCAACAGAATGGCGTAGCAGAGAGAAGAAATAAAAGTTTATTGGACATGGTTAGGTCTATGATAAGTTATTCATCATTGCCTTTATCCTTTTGGGGATATGCACTACAAACCGCTTGTTATCTTTAAACAATGTGCCTTCAAAATCGGGGGGATTTTTAAAAGTAACCTTTTCAAAAAAAATTTTTTGGTCAATGACCTCTTTTTTTTTTGTCAGTTTTTGGCACAAAAAAAAAAAAGGCTTTTTGGGCATCAAAACTTTTCAGTTTTTTTTTTTCATCCTGTTGAGGTTCCTTACCTTGCTACAGTCATTTTTCTTATTTTTCTGAAAAAGCTAGGGCAGCTTACCTACTCAAAAAAGCGTGTTTTTTGGTGCAAAAAAAAAAAAAGGTCATTTCCCCAATTTCAAATTTTGTTTGGCCTTTTTTTCAATTTTTGCCTCAAAATCGGCCCCTATAACTCCTCATGAGTTGTGGATGGGTAAGAAGATATTCTTAAACCATATTCGCATATAGGGATGTTTGGCTCACGTCTTGTTTAAGGATGTGAATAAGTTGGAAGCACGTTCGAAAGTTTGCGCATTTGTAGGATATCCAAAAGGGACTAAAGGGGGTTATTTCTATAACTCAAAGGAAAATAAAGTCGTGGTTTCAACGAATGCAAATTTCCTTTAGGAAAGTTACATGGATGACTTTAAACCTCGAAGCAAAGTAGTGCTTAAGGAATTAAGGAGTGATCTAATTACTCTGGAGGTTTTGAATGAAACCATTCCGATCGGTGTAGAAAAACCAAACAAACCTGAACAACAACCTAAGGGGCTTCAGTGTAGTAGGAGGATCGAGCATCAACCCGAAAGGTATATGTTCAATGGTGAGGCCTTCTTGGCTAAACCAAATGAACAAGACAGGGATCCTTATACTTATGTAGAGGCTATGGAGGATGTTGATTCGAAACTCTAAACAAAGGACATGAACATAGAGATGAAGTCTATAGAGACTAATTGGGTCTAGGAGATTATAGATCTTCCCAAAGGGGTAAAACCCATAGAATGTAAGTGGATCTATAAGAGGAAAAGAGGAGTGGATGAAAAGGTCGAAACCTTTAAGGCTACACTGGTAGCTAAGTGTTAGACTCAAAAGAAAGGAATCGATTATGAGGAAACTTTTTTGCCTGTAGCCATGCTTAAGTTCATCCAGATTCTCTTGTTCATAGTTGCTGCTCTCGACTACGAGATTTGATAGATGGATGTCAAGACGACTTTTCTAAATGGCTATCTTGATGAGTTCATTTATATGAATCAACTAGATGGGTTCAAGGTCAAAGGTCAAGAGGGTAAGGTTTGTAAGCTGCTAAAGTCAATTTATGGACTTAGGCAGGCTTCTCATTCTTATAACATAAGATTTGATCAAGTGATTAAGACTTATAAGTTCTCACAAAATGTGGATGAGCCATGTGTTTACAAATATATTAAGGATGGAAAGGTGGTTTTTCTACTGCTCTATATAGATGACATTCTGCTAATTGGCAATGACGTTGGGGTATTGTCATCGGTCAAATTTTGGTTGACCAAGTAGTTTGACATGAAAGACTTGGGTGAGACTAATTTTATTCTCGGTATCCAAATCTTTCAGGATAGGAAGAACAAAATGATAGCTTTGTCCTAGGACAGCTATATAGATAAGATTCTTAGGAGGTTTGCAATGCAAGATTCCAAGAAAGGTGGGCAACCATCTAAGTCTAGAATTACTCTTTCTAAGAAAGACTCTCTAAAGTCTGATGAAGAAAGAGAATACATGAAGAAGGTGCCTTATGCTTCGGCAGTGGGTAGTCTCATATATGCCATGCTTTGCACACGACCGGATATTTGTTATGCGGTCAAGATAATAAGTCGATTTCAGGCAGATCTGAGACCGAACCGTTGGGTTGCGGTTAAACATATTTTCAAGTACCTAAGAAAGACTCGAGGGTATATGCTTGTGCATTCAGGTGGGGACTTAACTCCTTTAGGATATACTGACTTAGATTTTCAATCCTGTTTGGATTCCAGGAGATTGACTTCAGGTTTTGTGTTTACTCTGGGTTGCAGTGCCATTAGTTAGAAAAGTGTAAAGCAAGATGGCACTTTAGATTCAATGATGGATGCCGAGTATGTGGCAGCCAGTGATGCTTCGAAAGAAGCAGTGTGGCTCCACAAGTTCCTTGGGGATAAGTCGGTATCACTATACAGTGATAACAGTGCAGTGGTAGCTAATGCTAAGGAACCAAGATTTCACAAGAAGAGTAAACGTATTGATCAAAAGTATCATGTGATAAAGGATTTGTTGAGGGCGGGCATGTCACGGCATGCAAAATCACGTCAGAGGACAAGTTAGCTGATCCATTTACGAAGACACTTACTAGGAGAGTCTTCGAGAGACACGTGTAAGCTATGGGGATGCAAGATTTGTCATATTTACTCACTTAGTGCAAGTGAAAGATTGTTAGACGTGTAAGCCCTAAGAAGTAAAAATGTAATATGTTTTGGAGACATTTTTATCAATAAAGAATTCATTCATTATTTTATACCAAAACTTGTCCTCTTTACGTTCATATTTGTTGAATGTATGTTAAACAAACAAAAGTTTGAGACTGTCAGTTGAAACCTTTATGAATTGGGTGTATGATGGACAGATTATGCGAAAGACACGATTCTTAAGGTGATGGTCTAAATCATAAGATCTGCAATTAAGGGAATAAAGTTAGGCACTTTATTCATGTAAAGATTGTTATGTTGTCTATATCCCTATTGGAAGATGGTATGTCTTGGCCATTGGAGGTGGACTTCGTGAATATAAACATTGGCACGTTGTCATAGGCGACGATGTGTTGGATCGGGACATAAAGTGAATTGATTTGGATCAATAATTCTGTCTCAAAAAATCGATTCACTTTAGACAATCATTTGTATTGTATCTAAATCTTGAAATGAATAGTGGGCCCGTTGTCTTGAGTGTCTTTTGATATACTAAAGGGTGACACCTACATTTTAATAGTGGTACACATGCTGGTACGTTAGAGGCATGATGACTCTTGACAACATAGACCTGTTATTCATAGATATGGAATTCATAGCTCCTCTTTAGGAGTAGTAATATCCTCTTATATGCATTATCCTGTATTTGAAAAACTAAAGCGCTCAACCATTTGGATACATAGGTGTAACTAAATGGTATACTGTCTTTGGATGGTAAGTTTTTCGATGGTGAGATAATGGAACGTAAGATATAAAAATAATCGGGAAGGTAAGACATAACTTGTCCTTAAGTCGATTATGGATAATCCTATGGGGATATGATACATTATGATATGTTATGGAGACTTAGCTATATGGGCTTCGTAATTCTATATAGTTTGAGGGTGTAGCTTCAAGCTTTTAGTGGAGTAGTGTTGGAGTTGATAATTATGAAATGTATATTTCGGATATTGGGTTTTATAATTATCGGTAACTTGAACTATATAGGTGCATCATGTCTTTTTTGCTAGCTCACAAAAATCCTATAATGATACAACATGCTTTTTCAATAATTTGTGACTTATGTCAGATTTATCAGATTGGCTCAGATTCAGTAAAATCAGATAATTCATATTTATTTATCGGTTGAATTAATTTTTGTGATAAAATTAATTCAAGATAAACTTGTTGAATTATTGGGATCAGATAATTCTTGTCTGTTTATCACTTGATTTAATTTTGAATAAATTAAATCAAGAGAAACTTGTAGAATTATCAGGAATTCATTTATTTTCCTAGAGATTATCTAAATAAAGTTGTTTTCATTAGATAACTTCTCTATTGGGTTATTTGAATTAAAACTAAGACTTTATTTTATAGAATCTCAGGTAGAAAATAAAAGATTTGCTGGGATTTTTATCGCAGGTTTGGTATGCCGATCCTTAGGTTCGGCTTACCGATAGGGCAAGTTCGATGTGCCAGTTAGACAGATCGGCATACCAATTGCGCAATAAAAAGATCACATGTTTTTACACAAATTTCATTAGATATTGATCTGAATTTGATTCTAATTCGAATTTAGAGGCATTACCTGATAAGGACTGACTTTTGGGCCCAACCTATATAAAAAGGGAGTGAGTCTCATTATTAATTAGATCAATTGAGAGATTAAGAGTGAAACTCTGCTGATGAGATTCTGAAACTACCTGAGAGCTCTTGTTCACAAATCATAAACACTAGCTTTGGGTTCTCTCAATTGGTTGGAAGGAGAATCACCTGGTGGAAGAGTTGTACGTGTGAGCCCACACTCACTCTGATCGTGGATAAAAAATAGCAAAGAAAACCAATTGGTTGAGGCTCTTCTGGAACGTTACTTTTCTTCACAAATAGCGGGAGTTCTTCAGCATATAAAGGTTAGTAAGATCTAGTCAATTTATGCATATAGCGTATCAAGCTTGTGTCTTGAAAAATAATCTGATATAAAAAAACTTTAAAATTCCGCTACGTATTATTTTTTCAACAGATACCGCCTTCACCTAGATGTCGAACAAGCAACCAATTGTCACCCTCTTAACCTGTGAAGCTATGTACGTTGCTGCTACATCGTGCATTAGTAATGCAAAATGGCTAACAAACTTGTTGAAGGAATTTAGCATGACACAAGAAGAACCAACAAAAATTTGTGTTGACAATAAATCAACAAGAGTTCTAGCTAAAAATCCAATGTTCCATGATCGAAGCAAAAATATTGATACTCTGATATCACTACATAATGGAGTGCATCACAAGGAAGGATATGCAATTGGAGTATGTGAGGTTTCATGACCAACTTGCAAACATCTTCACCTAGCCATTGAAGCAAGAAGATTTTGTTAGGTTGAGAAATGCATTTGGTATTATAAAACAAGTTTTTTTTTTTTTTTGGTTGTTGTTGTTGGGGGTGGGGGGGTGTGGGGATGGTTTGAAGTATATACTTCTTTCAGGCCCAAAACTTGATGAAGTTAAAATTTAAATTCAAGCCCAACTCTTGGAAAGATTTTCTAGATTATTCTTCAAAGATATCTAGATATTTTTTGGAGTGGATGAAATTATAGAGAATTCAATATAGGAGATATTTTGGAGGAGAATTTTAAAGAGTGAATTGTAGTCTTTTGATTAAAAGTGTGTTGGCATAACCTTAGCCATTGGTTAGGGAGGTATCATTAATATAGATAGAGGTGATTTCTCTCATTTTGCTCCAAGAGAAAAAGTAAGAACTTCTAAGAGTAAAGAAGAGAAGAACCAAAGGTTCTTAAGTAAATTCTTTGAAAGTGTGAAGAGTTGTAACTGTAAAAATGTTCAATCTTGTAATAAAAGAGTTTGGTATTTGAGTTTGAACAAGTTTTCAACACAAAAATCATTTAGGACATCCAAATTTAAAAATATTATCTAGATCTCATATCACATATAATTACAATTTTTGTTTTGTCCATATTCTCTTTTAATGTTTTTATGATTAACATTCTCAGGAGTTATTTAGTTCAATACTTCAAATCTAAAAATTTTGTTTATTATTCCAGAGAACGAACGTGATCAGGATCCATTGCACGTATCCAAGGCGGTCCCAATGATTATAGGTATGTTCCTATTAGCTGTACTTTAATCTTGCATGAATAGAGCACGGCTATGCAATCGAACCTAGATTCCTCTTTTTACCAATGTTTTTTGGTAGGCAAT